>CM034152.1:517700681-517772897 GCA_019776745.2 Taxus chinensis
CAAAAAAATTTCTAATATAAGAGGAAAGAGAATGTTTCTACTGTAGAAAAAGGGGCATACAGCTTCATTTTGTAGAGCTCGAGCTCAAGATATACTTAGTGGAAAACTCAAAGGAATTGAGGCCAACTTTATTACTGAAGAAAGATCAGAGAATGAGGAAGAACAAGTAAATGAAGACAGTGGTTCTGAAGACTTCTTGTTCTGAGCATGATACCGGAGGCAAGAGGCATCGGAGGTTGGAGGTCATTCAGCGACCTCTCGTCAGTTGCCAACGACGGGGCCGCATATCAGCTTTGGTGACATGTGTGTGTGTGGTGCAGTTTGATTTCAGTGCTTCCAAGTGTGGTGTGCCTCAGTTTGCAATGATCTTGGTTTTCAATAAGTGGAAATTTCACATTGAAGGGGGGGAACATCATTCCAATGTTCCATTTCCAGTATGTCAGCTTTTTCTATGTATGTATGAGCAACAGATTTCAACAGAATTTCCTATGTTATTCCCTGCAGTGAGATGTGACGAGGGTTGAGAATAGTACTTGGCATATCATGATGTGGTTGTAGGTAAACCACTTGAAAACCTTCATTTGTGGTTTGTGGTAACCAATAGAAAAACCACCATTCTTGGTTGTTGGTAATCCATTTGCAAAACCATCACTTTGTGGTTTGTGGTAAACCAATTGCAAAACCACCTTTCTCGGTTTGTGGTCAACCATTTGCAAAACCATCCCTGAGGTTTGTGATCATCCTGTGAAAATCACCAGATCATGAGCAGGTGCAAGTACAAAGGCAGGTTTTCCCCATGTTCACACTAAGGGGGGGAATGTTAGGAAATATTTAATTAGTGCTCCATTAGTAAACAATAATTATGTGAAGTAATTATTAAGTTGTAAGTATGTGTTAGTAAATTGTTATTAGTTGTTATATAAAACAACAATAACAATTATATTTGGTTAGTGTGTTAGAAACAACTCACGTAAGTTGGTGAGTTGTTATAAACTACTTCCTATTATTTAGGGAGTATATTTCCTATATATGTGTAATCAATATTGAAGAAGATTGAACGAATATCAATTATATTTCACTGTAAAACTGTTGTATTCATTTCAATTGATTCAAAAGCTCAAAAATGTTAAAAAGCAAGTTAAAATCTGGAATAAAAGAGTTTTTGGCAATGTGTTTGATATTAAAAAGAAGTTGAAACAAAAGCTCTAGGATTTGGAAATTAAAATGGGTACAATGGGGAGATCTGTTGAAGATCAAACTAATGAAAAGAATATTCTTTTTGAGTTGCATACGATTTGCAGTAGAGAAGAATCTTTATGGAGACTTAAATCTAGAGCTATCTGGCTTAAAGAGGTAGATAGGAACACGAAGTTCTTTCATATGACCACGCTGAAGCACAAAGCTTGCAATAGGATCATGGAAGTGGCTAAAAGTAACAGAAATACTATAAAATATCCCATTAGCATCAAGGAAGAAGTGCTTGATTTCTATAAAAAAACTTCTTGAGGAGAGAAATATCATCAATGCAGAGGCTATTTATTTTATGTTGGAGGTTATTCCCCAAGGCAAAATTGAGGAACATAGATTTAGAAATGTCACCAAAGCTGTCATGCTTGAAGAAATGCAAAAGGTTGTTTTTACTTTAGAAGGCAACAAGGCTCCAGGACCGGATGGTTTCTCCATAAAATTTTTTCAGAAATTTTTGGAAATTTGTTTGGATGATCTTCTTAGAGCGGTGAATGAATTCTATAGAACTAGAAATCTTTTGGAAGAGTTGAACAACACTCACATTGTGCTGGCCCCAAAAAAAATGGATGCTAAAGACTTCAAAGACTTCAAGCCCATCAGCCTTATGAATGCTATCTACAGGATTTTCACAAAAATAATTGCTACAAGGCTCCAATTCATTATGAATGATTTAATCTCTAGGCAGCATAGTGGGTTCATCAAAGGCAGGATTATTCAAGATGGAGTGATTATGGTTCATGAGACCATTCATTCTATGGAGAATAATAAAAAAGAAAATATGGATCTTAAGCTTGATATGAATAAAGCCTTTGACAAGGTTTCTTGGGTTTTTCTTGACAAAGTCTTAACTAAATTTGGTTTTCCAGACAAATTTAGAAAAATTATTAAGGCTTGTATCTCTCTGGTCATATTTTCAGTGGTGGTTAATGGTGAGCCTGTGGGTTTTTTCACTAGCAGCAGAGGGCTTAGGCAAGGGGACCCCATCTCCCCCCTTATCTTCATTCTTATGGATGATAGCCTTAGTAGAACAATTGGTAAAGCAGAAAATAGTTTTTTGAAAGGATCAAAGCCCACTTCCATCAGCAATTTGTGGATGATACTATCCTCCTTCTTTTGGCTTCAGTCAATGAAGATAATGCTACCAAGGCTATTCTACAGCTCTACGAATCTGCTTCTGGGCAAGAGATCAATTATGAGAAAAGCTCCATTTTCTTCTTCAACACTCTTGAAGAAAGACAGCTTAAAATTGCTAAAATTCTGGGTTGTAATATAAGCGCGCTTCCAGCCACTTACTTGGGCCTTCCTCTCGGCACTAAAAAAGTCTCTAGCAAGGTGTGGGATGAGCTTTTGGAGATATTTCAGAGAAAAATGGCTGGTTGGAAAGGAGAAATTTTGTCTAGTGCTGGTAAGTTCCTGCTCATTAAAAGTACTCTCCAAAATCTGCCCATTTATATCATGTCACTCTTCAAGATCCCCTCTTCCTTCAGAGAAAAGATTGAGAGGATTCAGAAAAAATTCTTATGGCAGGGCATGGAAGAGAAGTTTAAATTTCACTTAGTTGCTTGGGATAAGGTTTGTACCCCGAAATATATGGGAGGATTGGGTATAAAAGACATCAAGAAAATGAATGAGGCTCTCATTACGAAAATGGGCTGGAGAATGCTTTCAAAGAAACAACCCTGGATTGATTTAATCAAAGCTAAATACCTAAATCAACAAACTGTCTATTCTTTCCTGCAAGATGAGCACCTCCCCTATGGTTTCATTTTTTGGAACAATCTGATTAAGAGCAGAAATTTCATTAAGCAGGGAAGTAAATGGAAAGTGGGTGATGGTTGGGATATAAATTTCTGGGAGGATAACTGGTTTAATGGCAATCTTATGGATAGTTTTGGGATTGTTAAGAATAGTCTTGTAAACAAATATGGCATTAAAATCAAGGATTATATTGAGGGAAATGGCAATAGAAAGAAATGGAAAAAACTATCAGTGGAGCGAGATGATCTGGTACAAATTATTTCCTCCCTTTAAGTTCAGTTAGATCTTATTCCCTTAAGTCAACTAGATACTAAGGATGAGCTGGTCTGGCATAATTCCATTGATGGGGATTATTCTGTCAAAATTGGATATAACACTTTCTTCGACAGTAGTCAATCTGAGTTCAATTGGAATAGGATTTGGATGGCTGAATTAACTCCTAAAATAAATTTCTTCCTTTGGCTGGCCATCAGAGGCAAGATTCTTACCACTGACAAACTGATGAGAAGAGGTTTTATAATGCCTAATAGATTTCATCTCTGTAAAAAATACTCTGAGGATATCAGTCATTTGTTTATCCATTATGATTATGCTACCAGAATATGAAGTTTTTCCCTCTCTAAATTTGAAGCTCTATGGGTGGTGCCGAAAGATTTCAATTAGCTATGGAATCAATGGAACCCACCCTATAGACATTGTGTTGTCAGAAGGATCTGGAAGCTTGTTATCCCTCATATCATTTGGAGGATATGGAAGGATAGAAATGATATTATTTTTAGAAATAAGAATCAGAACTATAAGCTCAGTATTGGTAAAATTTCTAATGATATCAAAGAGAATATAGCTAGATTTAAACCCCCCAAGAATAAGAGTTATCCAGAAAATGAAGAGTATGTCTTATCCAACTGGCAGATAGGATCTGTGAGTAGTAGTAGCAATCCCAGTAATAGTATTGATAGATCTTTGATTAAATGGAATCCTCCTAATTTTAACTAGTATAAGTTGAACTTTGATGGGGCCTCTAAGGGTAACCCTAGGACTGTGGCAGGGGGAGGAGTGATCCGAGATCATAAAGGTAATCTGATTGCTGCGTATGCTGGAAAAATGGGAATTCAAACCAATCATTTTGCCGAAGCATTATCTTCATTATGGGGCCTAGGAAATTTCCCATAATCATAATATCCAAAACCTCATTCTTGAAGGGGACTCCCTGAATATCATTAATCATCTTAATTAGTGCTCACCTCCAATTTGGAACATCAAGGATTTTATCTCAGAGTCCATAAGTATCTGTCAAACATTCACTAATATCTAGATCATACATACTTACCAGGAGGGTAACAAGCTAGCAGATGCATTGGAAAATTATGGCATTAATGTTAACCACATTATTTGGGATAATAATAGCATTCATAAATATCTTCAAAACAGCATTCAAGCGGATAACTATAAACATGCAAATTCAAGATTTGGGATATGATCATTGGGAGTGGATTAATAAAGCTCCCACATGTGCTGACTTTAAAACTAATCTTATACAATTCTTGTCAAATAATCAAGTTTGTATGAATAATAATGGTAAGTTCAAGTGGATTTATATTGAAAGGAAAGTCACGCATGCGGGCAGCATTGTGCTCTATACAATCTGGCTACAAATCTCTATGGATCCCCAAGGTAGAAAAAATGTTAATGATGATAGGGAGTGGGCTGGAAAAAGGGCCGTAGTTCCCACAGGTTCAAATTAGCAGTCATGCGGGTATTTGTGGGAAAAGAAAGAGTTATTCTCATCAGCATTTTCACTGCACAAACAATAATAGCAAAAGGTGGACTGGCATTAGTGCTCTTAAGGTTTCTAATATTTTTTGCAAGCAGTTAAGCACGGTGACAATGGGGGGTCCTCTTTGCCAAATCTAGCCTAGCATGGATCCGGATTAGAGGGATAATGTGGAGCTTTGGAATATTCTAAGCCAGGGAGGTATCACCAACTTTATGGAGAAGGTTCAGGGCCATGATCAAAGTATTTCAGTGTGTTTTGCAAAAGATTGGAAGGATTGCACTGTTGAGTATGGGGGCCAGAAGATTACGATCAATGAGGAGCTGATAGCTAAAGTGACTGGCTTTGGCATGGACGGATACTATTTTTTAATAAAAGGGTTGATAGAGAAGCTGAGGAGAGGAGATTTGTTGAAGGAACTGAGAAGTTGGTCTTTGTCACGGCAGGCATGCTTGTTAATTCGATCCCCTCTCCCTCTGATGAGGTTACCTGCATGATGGTGTGTTTCATTTCTTTGGAAGGGAGGTTCGTCACTATACCTACTAAACATCTTGTCTTCCTCAATCATTTCCACAGGAATCACACGGTATATTTCCCCCACTATCTGCTTAACTCTCTTGAGCGCTCCATTTTGGAGTTTCAAAAGCATGCTTGTGTTGTTCCTTTGCACCAAGGGCTAATTTTCCTACTGCATAAATTATGTCTCCTTCGGTCCCCTGGCCTCCCTTCCTCCCATGGCTCTGTTCCCCCTCTACCTGTGTCTGCGGCCACCAGCCCCAACTCTCCACACTCTGTCCCCACCACTGCTGCTATCACCCCTCTCCCGGCCTTCCCGGCTCCATCTCCCATTCCCCCCACCTCTGCCCCCACCCCCTTTACTTCCACTTCGGCCAAACCGGTTACCAGGTCCTCTAGAAGATTGAATCTTGATATCCCTGCTATGGGGAAGGGTCCTCAGGATATTGAAACTGCCCATAACCTCCTTCATATTAGAGGTGCTAGTTCTCATGAAGAACATATGGAGAGCTCCACAAAAAGGTTGGAGGCCTTAGAAGATGACATGAAGCTGTTGAGGGAAGAGGTTAAAAACATGGCAAAACAAAAAGGTAAGAGGAAGAAGGAGGAGGTAGTGGCTATGGATAATAGCCAGATTGAAGATATTTACAAGAAGTTGAACTCCTTAGACTCTCGTTTAGGGAAGGCCAAGACTTGCCATGATTATAACATGGCCATTTTTACTGCTATTTAGGAGTTCATTGAGCAACATGTTCGAAGTGTCTCCAATCTCAGCGGGGTTCCAGCTACCCTTTGGGGGACTGATAAGGAAAGCAAAAGGACCATTGCTTAGCTGGATGTTACTGACTCTGCCCACATGACGACCTTAGGGATGTTCAAATCTTGGCAAACTATCAAATCCACCATCGACAAATCCACCAAGAATTAATTGGGGGTGCTTTTGCTGCACTTCTGTGTAATTATTGTTGTCGTTTTGCTACTTTTCTATAGTTTTCGCTCTATTTTGATTTTGTTTTGGTAGCTACTCTTTGGATACTTTGGGATTCATTGACCCATCTAGATTTTGATCCTTTTTTTTCTGGTTCTCTTTCCTACTCTGGCTTCTAGGCCCTCTTTTGTTCTCAAGGGTATAGTCCCTTTCAAAAAACTATTTGCCAATAATAATAAAAAATATCTCAAATAGTTCTCCAAGTTCTCAACCCATCTCATTTTCATGACTAGCCCATGGGGTTTTACATGGTTTAGGCTAGGTTCAAATGAAACAATAGCATAACTCAACATGAAACATATAAAAAAGATCCTAACATACATGGAAAAAAATATATGACATCCCTGCATGTATCCATGAGCTCAATTGGCTCCACAACTTAATCTCATATCTCTAAGTACCTAGACCTAGTCAAGATGAGCTCCTGAATCTTGGTCTTCAACCTGTACATGCACCCTAAAACTCATGTGAGTGCCTAAAAAATCAACAAACATGCTCTCAAATATTTCACCATTCTCCTCAATCCACCAATAAACTCCAACTACCATGCTCCATAACCTAGGCTAGCTAGGTCACCTGACTAGGCTTGTTAGACCAAGCCATTCTCACTGAAACAATTAATGCCATCATGAAACCATCTAAATCTCCATGTCATCATCACACTGAGCATATTCTATCTCTACTTCATCATCCTCTTTTTCATTAATTTGTTTTTACATCAATGAATACACCTACAACACAACATGTCAACACAACTGAAATAATATGCTCAAATCTATTAAAGATAAACTTGACACAACAATGGAAAGTAGAAGTAACAACTTACATAACATGGATCAAATGTCAAATAAAGAGTATATTCTATTACAATTAGGAATCCATGACATAAATAGGGTGCAAAGGGTGAATGTTCCTACTTGAAACTCTAAATTGACAGTATAAATGGATGCACGAGTAGTGGTATCATAGCCACAAACTACAATATTAGACTTTTCAATTGCACTATGAGTAATATGGAGTTAGTAAATTAGTGAAAATGGATAAATATTTAGTGCAGATCCATTATTGATAAGTACATTATTAATGTGGAAATTATAAATGTGAACCATGATAAGAAGAGGAGGAGAATCAACAGAAGACTCAGGAGTAATGTCCTCATCCAAAAATGTGACGGAATTGGTTATATGCTTGAAATAATCCATGAGATGGAAAAAAAATACTGGAGGGTCATCACTTTGGATTTGAATAGAGAGAAAGGTAGCCTCTAAGGTACGGTGACAATTAGGATCATGACACAATATAACAAAGAGAGATATATTAGTTGGTGTATTCTTTAATTATTCAATTATATCATAGGTTTTAGATGGAACAAGAGGTTGAGGAAGTGGTGTATTAAGAGGATGAGGAATAAAGGTAGGAAGTTGTAAATGGGCCTTATTGTTGTGGGTTATGACAACATTGATAAAGGAAATGATAGAGGTATTTATGTAGTGAGGTGGATGTTATGTAGTAACATGAATGTATTTAGATCAAATGATGTCAGGGGAATAAATACGGGTAGGGATGAAAGTAAAAGAATTATCCATGGTCTCATAAGAAGATGAAAAAGGTAAATGGATCTGGGGCATGGACATAGTATCAATTTCACCAAATTATCTAAGATAATTAAAATCTAAGATAATTAAATTATTTATTAAATAGATATATTTGTATTCAATTAAGATCAAGTAAATGCAATACAAAAAAAAGTGATAGATAGGAGATAAAGAATGACTAAGCTTATATCTATAGGTCTAAACGAATTCTAGACTAATAAACATGCTAGAGAGCTAGATTCTAGACTATATTATCTTTGTAGTTGATTTTAGAAAGTGGTGATCTTAGGGATAGAAGCACCTAGAAGAGATAAGGCCACCTAGGAACAATCATTTGTTCTAGGAGAATATGGTTCTTTTTTGTATCGCTCGATATCACTCCTTCTTCACTGTAAGTCACATCATATAAAAGGAATGATAACTAGATCGCACTAATCCAAGAACATAGATGCTAATAAAACACCACGATCAATAAGATGAAACTAATTTTCCATAATAACTTTACATAAACCTTTGAAAATAAATGAGTAGCAATATCATATATTATTATGGAACTCAATGAAATACAATGAGAATGGGCCTTACTTATATAGGAAAGGAATAACAATCTAAGAACCAGTTAGGGTCGTAGATCAAGCCATAAATCAAGGAAATAATTATTCATCAAAGAACTAGTCAAGACCATATATTTATGAGATAACTAGACATCAAGGATCTATTCAATACCATAGATCAAGGAAAGAACTAGTAAATGCCATAGATCAAGGAAAGAACTATACCTAATAACTAGATAATATCCCATTAATATCTAAATAAATAAAAGGAAATATCCACATACATAAGTGGGTGAGGATAAATACAATAAAGGCAAATAAAGTACCTAGGTGAACATGAGCTAAGGTAAATACCTACTATAACATCATATTCGTTGTATCACAACTATAACCTGTAAAATAAACCCTATATACATGCACATTACTTAATCACACATTATATGAATAAAAGTATGCATATTTTTTAGTCAAACTAAACTCAGTGGTCACCCCAGTGTGATTGTCACCAAGCATTTCCCTACATTTCAGACTTTATGCAATTCTTGGGTGTGTATGTGTGTGTGTGATTGAAATAGTGTCTCTTGAGCTAGGATGCCCTAGTACTAGTCACACAAAGAGATAATTGGCTACAAATAATTTTTACCAAATGCAAATGTTGTGTATTAAATTCATAATAAACCCTCTTATGTAGTGAAGTATGTAGTCCAAATTGCAGTCCTTGATGTAGTAGATAGAAAATATTATCTACTTGTAGATGAATGTGCCTCTTGAATACTTTCCCCCCTTAATGAGGTTAAATAAGACATGTATATATGATTCCCTTGCTTAATTTTTGTCATTAATAAGTGAAAGGCCAACCAAGAGGGATAACAGAAGATAAGAAAGAAATAACATTCAAAATATTTGAAAAAGAGGTAAAGGGGACACAGGTGCCAATAGGGGATACTAGCACCCGGGTACTCCTGTACCTACTACAAGGTCCTTTACAAGGTGCGTAAAATGTCAGAATATCAAATCATAGTTGAGTAAGATGTCGACTAGTGTGCAAAAGTGTAAGTTTTCAATTAGAAATAGAAAGCAATAAAGATTAAAATGATAAAATAAATGTAAATGTGTTAATGAGTAATTATCTTTCTTATTAATCATGTTTATAAATGAATTATTTATAAGATAAATGTACATAGTAAGTGCATGATTTAGTGACTAAACAGTCCTGACCTAGAACTATATGGTCTTAGACCCTTTAATAGTTTGGATCTAAAACTTATTATGTGTTTATCTTGTATGGAAATGGTCTTTGTTATATGTATCTCTTTCTTGCACAATGTTGGGATGACTTGTAATCACCTACAAAAAAGTGTAAAACCTAATAACTTGTAGAACCCTTCATCAAATCATTAACAAACTTAAAGGAGAAAGCATGTGTGTGTCATTGAGGATGTATTACCCTTGGTAGTTAGAATCTTGACTACTGAACCAGTCCAAGTGTTGTACTACATGTCCTTGTTATAGGATCAATCCTTATGTATTTTTCTTAGGTTTTTGTGCAAGTGTGAATAATTAACCAATCCCATATGGGTTCCTTCGTGTCTCTTTACACTAAGATAATAGACTAAATATATAGTGTAGAATGTACCCAATTTGATACTAGTGTGATGTGGTGTGTATAAACCATATTGTTTATGCTTGCTAAGAATGTTTTTGTGTAGGATTTCTTGATGAATTTTCCTCCTAAGTGGGTTCCTTAAGGGGCCTACCAAGCTTGGGGTTTTAATGTAAATAGCCATGTGAGCTATACCACAACATTCTATAAATGTAGTTATTATGCCTTAATTACCCTATACTTTCCTTTTCCCCTTTGTTCACACATTACACCCTGTATGTCCACTTTTCCCATTATGTATACTTGTTTCTTCTTATTACATGTTAGTATCCTCACTTTCATTCACCTTATACCTTTTCATTTATCCCCATTTACTTTTTGGTCTTTGTTCCCCATGTTTCTCACCTTTTTACTTTAGGGTTTCCCCAAGGTTGATGCCATCACCCTTGGGTGATACTGTTGGTTTTATATTTTCCATAGTCAACACCATCATCTATGGGTGATGACATTGGGTATATATACTCCACCTTCTTTATGATAAACCACCACCAAGCAATTACTTTAACCATAAATCAATATACTTCTAGCTCACACCGTTTCACACTAAATTTTTTATTTAGATTCTTAGAGCTTACCTTTGTGAATTTTGATTCACCATACTAAGTTAGGACTTGAATTCTTCTTATTGATATTCTATATTCTCCACCTAGAGCAATTCTCTCTCAGTGTTGTTGTCTTTGGGGAGGGTTATGCATCAACACTCACAAACATGCTAAATGTGTTCACATCCTTTTAAAACTTAGTAGATCAAAATATTATGGAAATACACAACACTAAAAAGTAATGTAAGGTTTGGAAACTAGGAGCTTTTATAATTAATTCTTCCAAAATTAATTGTATAATATTATAATAATATATGGGTTCTTTCAAAAAAATATTACCATATCCTATAAGCATGAAAAATAGGAGGAAGATGCAATTAGATATATAGGGTTGTATAAGAGAGATTTTGATGCACATGCTAGAGGATATGGGAGTGAAGAGGCTAACGAAGCTTCATTTATGGTTATGTGACTTAAAGCCTTCTAGTGCAGGACCGTACAACTTGGTCAAGATGTAGAATATGGTCTCGGTCCTATGGTATTTTATTTGACCCTCTTGGAATGATATTTTTTATATTTCTACGTCCTTTACTGATCTAGAAATGTGCTTCATTTTTTAACCCTGATTGTAACAAAATATCACAACCATTTATGATCAGCTAAATCATGTTAAAACCCTAACTATAGGTTGTATACATTGTACGAAGGTTGTTAGTGTTTGGGTTGAAGTGCAATCAATGCAAAACCTAAGTTAGCATTATTATGAATAGTCCTAAAAAAACATGTAGTTCTCTACCTAACATGTAACATATATATAAATACAACTAGTTGACGACTGGAACCACTTTGAACATACTTGATAGTATTGTGCTCTTGCTAAGATTTTGTGGTTGGGAAGTTGGTGTACTTAGAAATGAGGGAAACACACTCTTTAAGCAGGTTGAGTGTTTCATAACCATAGTAGTGGCTTCCTGAATGGATATGCATCAAATTTGGAAAATATTCATGGATCCTTTAGTTCCTTTTTCTTAATGTTGTAAATGATTGTATCAAGTGATTTTCTGTGTTTTCTAAGTTGTGTTAAGAGAGAAAATGATATGATGTTAACTTGTTTATATAGGGTTTTTGAGGTGAATTATCATGATAAGGATAACCTAGGTAGATGAAAAGGACCAAAAAATGTCATTGCATCAAAATTGGAGTTGGAAAATGTGTTAATTAAAGACAGTATAGGTTGGCCATGACAAAATTATACAACCTAACAAATATGTATGATTTTGGACAGGGAGAAGGTAAATAAAATCTAAAAGTTACATAATGGAAAGCTTGATTTTAGCATTGATATTGTGTATTTATATTTAAAATATTTTGACACATCAGTGTGTGGGAAATAAGAAAGTTAGGAAAGATATGGAAATATGTACTGAATGAGGGTAGAATGTGGTTGTTTATCTTAGCAAAGGAGCATATTTTCCATCAACAATGTCAAAGGATAAATTTTCAAATTTGATTGTCTACATTCCTCCCCCATTTAAGTATGTAATTAAAATTGCATCCTTAAAGGAAAAGAAACATGACTATGTAGACACAATTTTTCTTCACTCATATTTTTTTTAGATGTGTTGGTGTTTGCACGCTTCATGATGAAGCTTGAAACATAGAGTGTAGTTAATTTCCATAGTAGATATTGAATTATATCTCAATTCGTGAATGATAAATTTGAAATTTCATAAATTTAAATCAAGAGATGTTAATTATGGAAATAAAACACATCTTTATCTAGTAGAGGGAAGTGTTCCCTTTCCTTACTTGTAGTTAGATATTTGGGTTGTTGTTTTCTAAAATTTATTGAAGGTTAGGTGTGATCAAACTCCAGTTATACCAAAGGAGAAACTAGAGTATTGTGTGAATGTAACCCAACACTGAATATAAGGTAGAGAGATCATAAGAGAGAGGTATTAAGGCACTCGTAAAGGAAGAATATTGGGCATCATATTTTTTAGTAACATTGATATGTTCCCCTTTAAAATGAGGAGAGGAAAGACTCCATATGATTAACTTACCCACTTTGATACTTTTCATAACCCCACAGACCACATTGTTATAGATGGATCTAGGCCCAATATATAGACATAAGGTACAAAAGAGAATTAGTGCCCCCATGATCTTCTAGTGTGCCATGTTGTGGATTAAGAGTTTATAGTATGCTTAAATATTAATGGAGAAGGAGATCGATGCCCCCAAAACAATTTTATTTTATGACGAAAACTAAACATCTAAAGTAAAAGAGTGAAATATTATTTCCCCCTAAAATTGATATGAATTGTGTTAATTGATCCTGAGATTATGCCAAACACCTGTATCCATAATGGAAAATATGAAACTATATAAAAAAAAATTAGCTTCCCCAAGCCATAAACACATGGAAGGGTTAGAAAAAATTTTATGGTCCTAAACCTATGTGTTTTCCCAAATTTTTATATTTGGAGATGTTTCTAAATACTTTTTCCTCGTGAAAACATGTTTATGAACCTGTAATTCTGCATATAAGTGTAGGTTATATTAATTCCCCTTATTTTAGGCATGTTTGAAAAATCATTTGAGTGCATGTCTCAAAATAATATGTGTGCACATGCACTATATGTCTAAGAATATATCGGATAATGTTTAATTTTTAAGTGGTGGTCACCTTTGAAAACATATAACTATAGAAGGGGTTATACATGGTGGTAACCATGGCGTGAAAAGAGGAACACAACCATATCAACAAAAGAAGCAATAGTAGTGATAACAATAATAACAACAATATTAGCAACAACATAGATGTAATATAGCTAGTATAAAGATAAAGCACCAATCAAATAAGAAAACAAAAATAATAATATGTATAGAAAATTCACATCAAAGCATATAGTTGCAAACATAGGAAACTCACAATGTCACAAGATAGGAAAGTCACTTAGGGCACATATAACATAAGAATTATCACACAAGAAAGGTGTAAAGCCACAAATATTGGACATCAATGGTGTGACAAGACCATCAAGGAACTCAAGTTGCATACAATGAAGTAAACAAGTAGTGAGCAAAATAAACTTGAAAACATGTTGTAAAAAATAATAATGTAAAGTAGTGATAATAACAATATAAGGATTAATAAAACACGTGAAGAAAAAAATGTCATCTTAACACAAGACACATGTGTTAGTATTTTTATTTTAGAAAATAACATATGCATGATATATGCAATCAAGTGTAATGAGGAAGTATAAAGGACCTATAATGAAATAATATCACCTATATAGTGTGGAGGGATGTCCCCAAGATAAGTAATGTAAGGAACCAATGTATCTCCTATTAGTATATTATGAATTGTGTGTCTTTCATCAAGCTCAATATACCTAGAGAATGCATGTGTGTAAAGAGTAGAAAATATATGTTATCAAAAAAACAATAATGATAAACAATATATGTAATGTAAAGTTATAACAAATCAAGATATGTGTAGAGGTTTTGGTTTTAAATTATTACAAATATATGAATGTGTTTGTGTTATTTAATATAAATATAAGGTTATCTCACACATTTAGTAGTACTTAAGGAGATCATATGTGTCAAGGTCAAAATCAATATGCTATAGAGATGGAATACCCCCAGGGGTGGTGATATGTAAAACTATATGCGATGGTGGGGAGTGCTAGTGAAATAGGTCATGTCATTGTAATTTATGTAGGGAAGTAATGTCTAATAATCACAAATTCTTTGATTTTTGAAAATAATCTAGTAATATGGTGATAAAACCCCTAGTCTTGAGTATGGTAATGTTAAAAATAGTAGTTTTATAGTGATTAGTATTGTGTCCATAGATGTAATGATAATCATAGAAGGGAATTCTTGAGTGTTTGGAAAACTTGCGTTTAGACCTATATCAATGAGAGATTAAAGATAGTGAATAAATATATGGGAGTATAGAGAGTAATTATTTTGGTGTATCCAAACTAGAAAGGATGGTGTTTAAACTAACAAACAACATAGGATTGACTTTATTGACTACATGGTGGAATGGATTGAAGTTAATTTGAACAAAGGTGTCACAATTTTTTATCATAGGATTAGTAGTGCTAGAAGTAGTAGAGTTAAGTTGATAATTCCCATGGCTAGTAGAAATAACAAGAGAATGAAACATGAAATCATCTACATCAATAGGATTGAAATTAATCTTACGTAGGTAATGATTAATGAGATCAATAGGATCATCGTCACTACTAGAAGAACACTTAGTGAAAGTGTGTTGTTGGTCAAATCCATCTAAAATATTAGGAATGATGGTTTATAATGATGTAGAGGATGGAGGAGATACTGGAGAAATCATATCCAATGTTTTCTCAACCAATGGTTGTGTTGGTAGCATGGTATTGGAGTTGGGCTAGTTTCACCAAAAACATAAGAAAATAAATTTTCCATAGGAATCAAATACATGTGTATTGATAAGATGTTGTGGATTAGACATGTAAATTTGGAAATATTTGAAAGGTTTTGGGTTAAAGAGTACAATATGATCATATATGTTGTGTTTGAATTTGACGTATTGATGAAGAGTAGATGGAACTGCCTGTATAGTATGAACCCAAGGATGTCCTAAGAGTAAGTTGTAATGAGATCATTGTCCATAATATGAGAAGTGGTAGGTAATAACTTAGGATCGATGAAGAAATTGAATGTGATCATGCCTAAAGTGGTGTTGGGCATTGAAAAATAGCTAAGTATTAGAACACGTGTGCAAGACCAATAGAGAAAATGTGCACAGGAGTGAATATGATGAACATGCATATGGATGATAGAATTCATGCATGGGAGAGAGAAAAATGCTCTCAAGGATTACTTAAGGACAGTTGAGGACTTAGCCAATTTTGGGCAAGATGCTAAATATAGAGATGGAGTGGTCACCACGTAAGGGAAGAATCCATGCAAGATGAATTTTATTTTTGGAGCTAGGAACTAGTAGTTCAAACTTGAACATAAAGACTTGGAGGCTATGTAAGGCTATTTTGGTACAAAAGGAAGAACAAGTGAAATGCAGTGTTGTGGTCTAATAAAAGGATTAGAACTAAAGTTATTTAGAGATGATCTATTGTTAGAAGAGATTACATGCTCTCTTTTTATATTTTTAAGTGGCACATGACTCTTCTTAGCATGCAGCCTATTTTGATGATGCTTAGGTGGTGAAGGGTAAGTACCCACCCCTGTGTGTGTGTGTGTGTGTGTTGATTTACATAGTTTTAAAGATTCCCTCCTTGTAAAAGAGTTATTTTGTTGATTTATGAGTGCGCATGACTTATGGTGATAATCGTGTGTATGTATTTAGCTTCTATTTTTTACAGTGATTAATACAATGGATCTTTGTGGATGGATATTGGTTATTTACTTATCTTTAACTGGATGTTGCATAGTAAACATGATCCTGATTTGTGTTTAACTTATTCTTGTATGTTCTTGTCATCTAGATCTAGTTATGGTTTATCTTTGCATGGTTGTTATGGATCTAGTTGTTATTATTATGGATTGTATATCTATTCATGTTAACTCCTTGACAAAGTTGTCATAAAAGAGGGGCCATGTACCTTAGCGCACTTCGGGTGAGCACTCATGTCTTTTTGAGTGATGTGTCAGTGTGCCTTGATATGATATTGGTAAAATAAAACACTACATTTTGGTTCCATTTCCAGGACATATTTTCATGTTACTGCAAGGATGTTGCATGATGAAGATGTATCAGTTCACTTTGGCCAGTATTGAGAGTTGGGTAGAGAATTTAGAGGAATATTTTGTTCATAGATGTAACACTAGACCTAATTTTGATGCACACACATGGGTTGAAGAAAATATATATCATGAACTCTATGAGAAACTTTTTTCACATTTCCCTATAGAGTTGTACGAGTGGCTGGTAGCATACACATCAAAGAGAAATTAGAGGTATAGAACAAGTGTTTGGACATAGGAAGATTACCAAACTCTACATGATGTTGATTTAGCTTAGACATGTGTTATAGATCATTGGTGGAGTGGTGTTTTTCATAGTTACACTTTGTAGTATGATGTTTCTACTTATTTATTTCTAGAGGTTGTTGAGTTTCAGTTCTTGTGTGAACCCAGAGGATCATATTTATGTGTTATCCCTTTAGCGATTAAGATCTTGATTATAACTTTAGATTTGGAATAACACCCCATGTCTAGCTAAATCCCACTGCATGTAAGGGAAGGAGTAGGTGTAGTGAAATGTGGCATGCCTAGCAGTAGAAAGGTAGAGAGAAGAAAGGTGGATTAATTTTAATGAAGCACGTGAGAGGGACTTGGAAAAATAACATGATGTTGAGGAACGAATGGTGTTGCAAAGAGAGATGGCTTGTGAAGGATTTTAGGCTCATGTCAAAGACATAGAGCTAGAGAATTTGGTACCCCCATTTAGGTAAGCATACTAAAAAACCCTCTTTGGCTTCAAATGAGAGCATGTATGAGGAACAAACAACTAAGAACTACAGGCACGCATCTGATCCCACCTTGAGACCTAGCCCTTATGCTTGGTGTTCCAACTCCTGAGACAATTATTAAGAATAAAGATAGAATAGGTGTTTCAATAGTGATAGGTAGCTTTAATTTTCCTTTGAATACATTAGTTTTTCAGATGGATACATAGTCATCTTTGTTTTGTGGTCCTATTGATGGTATATTTTTTGGTGTGTCATCTGTAAAAAAAATGTAGGCACACAGAATGTTGGCAATAATTTTAGAAGTAACACAACTTCACAGACCATGAGCATTAAATTTAGCACAATAGTGGGGACACAAGGTGGCACATACGCTAGCTCGACTCCCTCTCCAGGGGGTGGATCAGGAGGATCATGTGTTTCAGGATCTAGTGGATCTCTTGGTTCTGGAGGTAAAGGGGATACTTGAGGTAATACATATTCTAGATCTGGTGGGTACAGTTCACACTAACCCCAACAAGTGTATGATGATATGTCTCTTCACCTACCAGAATATAGAGGAATTAAATATGCATCTGATCACGTGCATATGTGTGAGACACTATGGCATGCTAAGGGAATTATAGCTCTAGAGAGTAAGAAAAGCCAGTTTTCTACTACATTATAAGGGTGTGTGCATAGTTGGTACATGAAGTATGATTTGAACTAGAATTTTGTAGAATATACTACGTTGTGTGATGATTTCTTATATAAGTTCCATATACCCGAGTTTGAACAAAAAATCATCAAGGTCCTAAAGAACATTAAGTAGGGCATGGCTAAGAGCATAAGGGAGTATGATGCCCATTTTAAAACTTTGTTATCTAAGTTGTCTTATGATATTCACCCTAGCCAGCATGCACAGTGCTTTTTTGGTGGTCTAATCAGACCTTTCAGAAGGGCACTTTCTCATAGGACATTTATAGACCTGTGTGAGGCTTTGGAGGCAACTCTTCGTGCTGAGGTAGTAGGAAGCATAAACACTGGTGTTATCCTATTTTTGGAAGCTCGGATTGCATCTATGGAAAAAATTTGGAAAAATTGTCAGCTAATTCAACCCATGAGACGCACAGTGGTATTTGGTACATGGATTGTGAGGTAGAAGGACATAATAAGGATAGTTTCCTTTCTAAATTGGTGTGTTCCATGTTGTTATATTTTTATATGTATCATTTGGATCATGATTCAAGTAGGTGCACCTTGTTGCAACACGCAATAATGAAGCACATATCTTGTTATTGTAATATTTATAATTCTACCACTCATAATATAGAGAATTATAAATTGATTGATCATATTCATGATGTCATTAAAACTGGTGTACATCAAACTAGTGTTGAGAATAATTCTAAGGAACAAGGCGAGCATCATAATCATAATCATAATGAAGGGAAATCTGATGGAGACTGTAGAGGTAGAGGTTACCGTGGAGGATTCAGAGGTTGATGTCGCAGTGGTGGAAGATGTAGATTCCCATGAAGAACATGTTACACATGTGGATCCCCTGATCATTATAAGTGTGAGGGCCCTAAAAACATTATTTTCTCATGGTGAAGAAAGAATTATAAGTTTAAGGAATGCCCTTATTTTTATGAGCATATGAGAAAGTAGCACAAGAAGGATAAGAGCATGGGAATGGTTAGAGTACAGTGCACTGTGGAATATCAGTAGATTTCAAAGATAGCACCTGACCCTGAGATGATACTTATGTTGGTGACTACACATGTTGAGGTTGTTCACACTTGAGAGACTCCTTAGAAGAAACATGTTATCACAAAATAGGAGGTATTGCATGCAAATTATCTAGATCCTTCCCATCAAAAGGAATTTTATCAACAAACTATGGAATTTATTAGAAACTTGCAAGGTGAGATACAATGCTTGAAGGAGTAGTCACAAAAGATGGAGCAGGTAAAATAAGTTGATCTCCCTCAAAAATATGTTGATAAATTAAAGGAGGATTGTAAGATGTTGTGCCTAATTAACTAAAAATATAAATTTATGGGGTTTTTAATCTATTTTATAAGTTAATCTAAATAGAAACTAAATGCTATATTGGATTACAAGACTTATTTTATTTTTAATATTTGAATATATCAAAATAATGGAACTAGGAGGGATATGGTACTAACCTATAAAATAAATTACCTCATTGTTTGCTGGACTATAGTAGACTAGTATGTAGAATGGGAAGGCTATAACTGAATGGACTTGGGAAGGGTAGGATCTGAATGTTTTTCTGTACTGAGGCACTTAGGAGGGTACTGGGGCACCCCAGGGTGCCCAAGTCTATAATCTAGGCATTATAGACTACAGGAAAGCTCAAAACTTGAGTTTAGTAGTATCACAATATCTCTGTAATACCTTCACTCCTATCACACTGGTGTCATAATAATGTTATCTATGTCGCTGTAAATTTTGTATGAAGTTCTACCTGTAAAACCATATCCAAAGCATCAATTCCTAAAAAATAAAAAATGCATATGAATAGGTCAGACTGACCTCAATTGCCAAACTAATGGTCTTGCGACTGAGTGTTGCACTACATTTTAGACACCATGTAGTTCTATGTGCATTTCTATGTAATTTTGTGCATAGGATTCCCTAGCGCCAGTGGCGCAGTAGTAGGGGAAATAACTATATGTAAAAATACAAATGGTGGATGTAATAGAAAGAATACAACCCTTTACCCCTATGCAGTGTGTAATGCAATTGTAGAAGATTCCCAAATACAATCCCTTGCATTATTAGATAACTTCCTTTGATAGTAATATATTCACCCTCAATGTAGTAATTATACTATGTTTATATATGGATCTCTTGCTCAAATTTTGACACTAGTGAATCAAAACTACTGACTATGACCTAGGGGAATGCACGGGGTAACCGTTAGAATTGACCTCGAACAAATAAATCAATACCACAAATTACAATGATAAGGGTGCCTAAAATACTATATTGGGGTACCCTGGGGTGTCCTAGTACAAATCTAAGCGCCCCAACACAAAATTAAATATGACAACTAAGCAAATTATGAAAGCTACAACCTCCTAAAAGACACCAAAAAATATAGAAATAAGTGATGGCTGAACAAGAAAAACAACAATGGTGATAAACTAACTGAAAACAAGACCAAAGCATGGGTCACTAGTGAATAATTTTATCACGCAAGATCCATATATAAAATAACATACCCGGTGGTATAAATGTAATAGTAAGTGCATGATTTTGTGACAACATTTTCCCCCACTTTATGTTGGTGAGTGGAAATCTTGGTAACATAAAGTAGATAGATATGTGTACCTAAGAAAAATCCAGAGAATCCCATACTATAGAATAACACACAAATGTGTAGTAGAAGAGTGCTAATAGAACTATAGAAGAGTGTCAAACCATGGATCAACGAGTTGATCCATACAATGTAAAAAAAATTTAAGTTTCATGATGATGTTTGGGAAATGAAAATGATGTTTAGGATTTTGGATAATTTTGAACATGGTCTAATAATGAATAGGTGGGTAGGGAGTGATCAGTTCCCAACTAGAATTCTTGTATAAGAATGGAATGATTGGAGCATTTGGGCATCCTACTACCAGAGGAAGAGTATAGGGAGAAAATTGTGTTATTCTCCAATCTATAACTACATCCTTAAGATCTAGCCACTGCAGATGGACTCAGATCAAAATGTTATGATTTTTGGATCCAAATGATTTTGACTAAATTATTGACCCATATACGAGTGATAAAGGAAAGACACTCTTTCCCCCACTCTATGGGTGTTTCCACAATGTGAAGGCTTCTAAATTAGGTCATCTAGAAGAAAAAATGATAGAGAATGAGACAACTTCCAAGTTAGGTCATCATGAAGCGAACGCGATATAAATAGATAGGTTCTAGGTTAGGTCATTAGGAAGAAAACACGGGATGAAAGAGACAACTTCCAAGTTGGGTCATCTAGAAGTGAATGTAGAATATAGAATAAAATCCCAAGTTAGGTCATCTGGGAAAGAAATGGTGAATGTAACTCCCAAGTTAGGTCATCTGGGAGACCACTCGTGGATTTGAATGACCTAATTTTAACACATTGATTTTGATTGGTTGATTGATTGTTTTTATTGGTTACTCACGGAGAGATTTTTCGCTAATTTCCCCCACGTTAGGTCATTAGAGTAAAGTCACTAGAAAATTGATGAGACATCATGTGAAAGGATTTTTAGTTTCTTGTTTCCTCCAAGTTAGTTCATTAGGGGGAATTGATAGATTGTGGCATGTGATCATGTTTGGGAAGTGTTAAATGATTATTTCCCTTAGATTAGGTCATTAGGGGGATTGATGGTGAAATGCTATAGTATAATTTGTGAGGTTTTGGATTCATGTTATTGAAACACATGGTGATGTAAGGAGGATTATAGGGGGACCCCCAATAATATTCCCTCCCTTTTGGCGAAAGAGAAAGTGATGAACAAGATCAGAATCTAAGCTGAAAGTAATGACAAGAGGTTAAAATGTGAGTGTAATGGATAGGAAGCAATAGGGAAGGGATACAACACATGTGAAATGTGTAAAATACGGTGGTAGATGAAAGTATGAAAATAATTCCGTAAAAAGGATGTAAAATGGAGTACAAATGCTCAAGATATGAGTAAAAAAGTGTAGTGTGTATTAGTCATTGTTATAAGTGCTAAATATAGATTAGATTGAAGGTGGCATGTGTAATGTGACTATAAATAGTAAAGTGAAAAATTAACTCATCACTTTATTTTTCTTTTATGCAGTGTGAGAGTGTAGACAGGGTGAGTAGAAATGCCTCTAGCAAGACCATTACATCTTAACCAATTTGAGAGAGTGGTGATAGTTTTGGCGTCATGTACTACGATGGATTTGGTAAGTGTATTATTTTTACAAAAATATAGGGTGTACTAGAAATTTGAGTTGAATTTTTTAAAATTTTAGGGTTTTTCAATTTCTCACCATTTAGGACCCGGCTAATAGCAGTGAGGGTGCTAATGAGCCCTGGAATTGGAGTGCCTAGAACCGAGTGCTAGTGTCTTGCCTTGGGGTGCCCCAGTCCTTCATCTAGGCACCCTGGTTCAGAAATTTTTATTTTAGTGAATAATGCTAAGGGAGATGTTTCTAGGATGTTTGAAGAGTTGTATTAGACTATGTAAGATGTTGTAATGTTGTGTTTATTGTTGTTTGGTGTTGTGTAGAGGGATATCCACTTGAGGGAGTTCCATGGTGGTCAACACTTGAGTACATCACTGGGATTGTATTTGGCAGAAAATGAGTGGGATGTGATGGACCATGTCAGCTTGCGACACATAACATGGATGGGGGATGTGCCCCATAACATTACCATGTTGATTAAATTGTTTGAGAGGTTGTGTGCACACACATGCACATTTTGGTTTCCCATAGGGGAGATGACAGTGACAATGGAGGATGTCTATTGCATATTATGATTGCCATTTTTTGGGGAGAGAATACGAGTGATGATAGTAGTGGATATGGAGCATCAGATGCACTCAAATAGACAATATTTAATAGGGGCCTAGGTACCTACCAAGGCCGATATCAGTTTGGATGTGATATTATAGTCTAGGGTTCTGCAGATGTGGAAATTTATTGTAGTGGTGATAATGTCATGTATAGCAATGGAGGGAGGAGATTTCGGCATCTTGTATAAGATGCATGACATATGCCAGATGATAGAGGAGGATGGGACAAGATATGCATGGGAAAGTTGTGTGTTGGCCCATGTATATAGGGACCTACATTGGTTTACGTAGGATGATAATGTTGGGGGTATAGGGGCCACCACACTATTACATGTATGGGTGTATGAGCATATAGCCATATTGAGGCTAGTTGTAGGGACAGATGGAGAGTAGGCATGGCTAAAAATATTTACTCAATGTTGGGTGGATATCTGTAGTAGGAAGATGGACATGGATAGTTTCAGAGCCCTAATAGATAGGATGGGGCTAGATTTAGTGATATGGAGGCCATATTAGGATTATGGGGAATGGCCGGAGGATGCTACAGAGTTGTGATGTATTTGGAGGACCATGTGGCTAGAGGACTACTTTCCAAATGTGGAAGAGTTGTTTTAGGTAGAAAGAGTATCATGACAGTCTGGTATGGTGCAAGATGTGCCCCCAAAGAAATACATATGGTTATGAGCTGTCAGATATTTTAGGAGGGTGGGTGCTAGGCTAGGGCCCACAAAAGAGTAGTTGATGCCACCAGGGCCATACGAGGTATAACTAGTGATAACAACTATAGATAAATATGAAACGAGGTTTACATAAAATTATTGAGCATGGTGGGTAGTGCATTGGTGGCTATTGTTAAATCTAATGTTTGTAGGTTCTCTGGAGCTGCCATCAAGAGGAGCAGGTGAGGGAGGTTCCGCTAACCTTGTAGTGGTGGTTGTGGCAAAGCGTAAGTATTCATGTATGGTTATAGTGTAACAAATAAAGTTTATATGTAATTTCTTATGTGGTTGACTAACATATGGTTATACGTTGTGTATGTAGGATATGTCTATTGGTCATTGATAGTAGACACATAGATCTGTACATTGATGTCGAATGTGACGAGTGATGTCCTATGCGGAGGGATAATAGAGCGCATGGATAATATTGCAGGTGAGCATGCCCATCTCTTTAAGCTAGTGGCCATAAAAGTGGTGACATGTATAGTGTTGTTTTGTAAGAGGAACGAGGCATGTGAGGAGACTCGATGTGCTTGAGAGGTAGTAGGTGGTGTCATTTGGCCTAGGAAATGTTCACATGATATGTAGATTTACAGTGCCAGTTTTTGGAGTAGAACATGGAGATTTCGATGTTTCGCAGAAAGGTGGAGATGTTTTGGTGTTGTGAAATGCGGTGTCACGTTAGTGGTGAGGCATCTAATTCTAGGGCTCTCGTGGCACATGAGAGCAATAGTGATGATGAGGTTTCATAGTGATGATTGTATATGATATGGGGGCATTTCCCCCCAATTATGAAACATATTTTTGTGATGATGATTGTATGAATGATGTATGTATGGACACCTATTTTTGATATATATGATATTGTTGTTGATATGTTTTGGCATTGTGATGTAATGGGTATGGTATAGTTTTATGGTTGTTTTGCGGGCATGTGTATTATAATATATGTGCTGAATATAAATTAGTAGGATGATATGAGTAATGGTAAATAAAAAATGCATAGTAAATTATAATGTAGATAACTAATGTAATGTAAATGATGAGATGGATAAAATATGTAATGTGTAGGCAATGTAGTGAAGATGATAGAATAAATGTGGAAATAGATAAATGAATCGTAACAAATAGATGAAAATAGAGGGGGATGGGATTAATGATGCCCCCAACGTATGGATGAGTAGGATCATGTAATAAGACCACTCAATAGTCAAATATGATCCACATAAGCAAGAGTGCATCATTGGGAGAATATTGAGGTGTGCTAGATGATGGAGTGTTTCATGAAAGGTTCTTAGAACTAAACCCTCAAAATTCATGTAAGAACCATAAGAACACAAGTGTGTCATCAGGGGTTAAGGTGATAAGAATCACCTACCAAAGACCAAGACGATGGGTGGTGGTGGATACATGTAGAATGGATGGAGCATGAGTATATGAACCAAATTTGATATCTTATGTAGTGACAGAAAGGTATGTAGGAACTGATGGAAAACCATGAGATGCAGGGGCATGAAGTGGTGGATAATGTTAATGGAATAGATGTAGCAAATGGTATGGTAGAAATGATGGATGTGGTGCAGAGTGAGCATGTGGTGGTGGAGCATGATGAGCAAATTGGGCCCCTAAAGGAGAGGAAATAAGTGGGGCATGCCTACACTGATGAGGTGAAGGAGACAATGAGCACTCATGAGAGGAAAAGGAGATGATGTCAGAGTCCACAAGTTGTTGTATCTTTTCATGTAGGATAAGGAAATCATTGTCTCTATGGCAAAAAATGTGATGGTAATTATAATAGTGTTGGTCATGTTGACGTTATAAGCCATGTGTAGAGTGATTTTGATTGGAGGGTAACCAAATCAACTTCTCATTGATTAGTATGTGAATCACATAATGTGGTCGAGTGTGAGCATAGAAGGAAAAATGATCTCATGAAGGAGGCAGAGTGGTGGAAGAGGAGAACATTGTGGGGCTGGTTGAGAATGTAATGGATGGGAAGAAAATGATTGAGTTTTCTTAGAAATCACCTTAGACAATGGTGGAGGTAGTTGTGGATGATCCATGGATAGTGAGGGGAGAGGAGCAACAAGTGGAACTGGCTGAGAAACTAGTATGGGTGCAATTTCATGTGAGGATGAAAGATTTTTCTCAAGATAAATAACCTCATAACAAAAGAGAATGAAAGACTCACAAGTCTCATATTGGATCCTTTGTTTTAAGTGGAGGAATAACGCCATGAAAAAAGATGAATTGTTTTTCTAAGTCAGTAGGATGGAAAATTAGCTGGTGTATACAAGCATTGAATCATAAGATATAATCCTTGAAAGGTTCAGAGGAGCCTTGGTGTAATGTCGGAAGGTGGTCATATGTAACCCTAGGGCCATTGTTAAGAATAAAGTGATAGAGGAAAGCATCCTCCATGTCATAGAAAATGCTAATGAACCCAGAGGGTAAGTGGGTGTACCACTGTAGTGCCTCATCAGTAAGACTGTAGCAGAAGGCCTTAATCAACAAGTGATCATGAGAGTAGTCATCCATAACTATGTGGTAATGATGGATATGAGCATGAGGATCATAGGTACCATCGAATCATGTGAAAGTAGGCATCAAAAAGTCTTAAGGGAAAGTGGATTTATGGATATTTGTAGAAAAAGGATTTCCATGTAAGGAATTGTTATCAATAGAGGCATAATAGGTTGTACTTTATAAAGTAAGGGTATGGAATTGCAATTGAAGTTATCCTACAACATGCATGAGGGATAGGATAACGTGCAACAGGATGGTAGGAGATGGTAATAAATTATTTAGTGGTTGAATTTTTCCATTATGAGTGATCATGGGAATGTCAAGAGGTGATAGAGTGGAGTCAGGTACTAAAGGTGTGGTTAAAGAAGAGGGAATAGGAATAATAGCATGACAAGTATCAACAAAATCCCTAGTAGGTGTGGTGAGAAAGGAAGAAACCTCAATATATGAAGATATAGGAGGAGGGGTAGGAGATGTGAGAATAGAAGAAGAATAATAAATGGTGGAGGGTGACTTATGGAAAATAGTAGAGGTAACCTCAAGAGAGGATAACAATAGAGTGGGAGAGTCACAGGAAGCAGTATGGAAAGAAGGACATCCTTGATGGTGATTAGTAGAACATGGGGTGCCAGAAATAATGCTATGGTCATCATAAGAATCAATGGGATCATCAACGTAATATGAAGGAGAATGCATGCTCGAAGGAGATGTTTGAGGAGGAATATCGAAAGCAGTAGAAGACATATGAGTAGCTAGAGGAGTGGTTGGAGGAGAGGTATGAGGTACATCGGATTAGGAATCAATGCCTAATAGATAATCAATGATAGAGGGATAAAAATTATTGGGTGGTGTATGAAAAGAAATATAAGAGGGATCATATGCAACTAGATGGAATTGCGTATAATGATTGAAAGTAACAAGGTCATCAACAAGGCATATACTTATAGGAGAATCGATAGGATTAGTTGGCACACGTTGTTAGCCTTCCAAGAGGGCTTGTTGAGTATCATCAGGTAAGATCATAGGAACACTATATAAATCCCAAATCTCATCTATGATAGCCTCATCATAAATAGGGTTGACACTAAAATGAGACATGATGAGGAAAGGTAGGAAAGAGGATCCAAAAGAAAAATGTTTGAAACATATAATTCACCAAAATGATTAGCTAAAAAATAGAAATTTATGGGGTTTTTAATCTATTTTATAAGTTAATCTAAATAGAAACTAAATGCTATACTGGAGTGCAAGACTTATTTTATTTTTAATATTTGAATATATAAAAATAATGGAACTAAGAGGGATATCATACTAACCTATAAAATAACTTAACTCAATGTGTACTAGACTGTAGCAGATTGGTAAGTAGATTGGGCAAGCTATAACTGAATGGCCTCAGGAAGGGAAGGATCTGATTGTATATTTGTACTGAGGCACCTAGGAGGGTACTAGGGCACCCCGAGGTTCCCTAGTCTGTAATTTGACCATTGTAGACTGTAGGAAATCTCATAACTTGATTTTGGCAGTATCACAATATCTATGTAACACCTTTTCTCATGTCACACTGGTGTTGTAATAATTTTCTTTATGTCACTATAAATGTCGTATGAAGATCTACCTATAAAACTCTATCCAAAGCATCAATTCCTGAAAAATAAAATGTATATGAATAGGTCAGAATGACTTCACCTACCAAACTAGTTCTCTTATGACTGATTGCTACACTACATTTTAGACCCCATGTAGTTCTATGTTTGTGTGTGTGTGTGTAATTTTGTGCCTAGGATTCCCTAGTGCCAATGACGCGGTAGTAGGGGCAATAAATAGATGTAAAAATGCAAATGGTGGATGGAATAGAAAGAATACAACCATTTCCTCATATGCAGTGTGTGATGCAAATGTAGAAGATGTCATAATTAATTTCCTTTCCTTAGTAGATAGCTTCCCTTGATATTAAGGTGTATGTCCTTATTTTAGTAAGTATGCTCTGTTTATATTTCGACACTAGTGACCTAAAAATGCCTACTATGACCCAGGGGAATGTACAGGGTAACTGTTAGGACCGACCTCGAACACATAAATTAAGACCACAATTTACGATGACAAGGGTGCCTAAAATATCAGACTGGGGTGTCCTAGGGCACCCCTATGCAACTCTAGGTGCCCCAATTGATCCATAGGGATCCAGAATGACTCTAATTCATCATATCATTAAGTAAAAAAGAAGTAAAATGAAGAAACATAGGTTCAATCTATATGTTAATAGAACCACCGCTCTGTGCAGAGTGGTGTAGTGCCCACACTTTTATAGCTCAATTACTTGTTGTTCCTCTTACTATTAGACATGCTTTGATAGGGATTTGTTATATTTTGGACGTTACATAAGGAGATTTCATCTGCTTAGACATGTATGGACATTTAGCCGTATAGCGCCGATTTAGCTTGATTACTATGTTGTTTGCATTATCTTATGATGTCATGGATACTAATTGATATGATGTTGTTTTGGAATGTAATTATATTGATGGATACTCAGTTTGTTGCATGTTGGGATTCTATGGATACATGTCATTTTATCATTATGACTAACTTATGGTGAATTATGTATAGTTGTGCACGTTGTCACACTTTTGATTCCAGGAAGATGAAATGTTACTCTAGAATTCATTGATATCTTATTTAGTAGTTGATTTATATTTTATCGAACAGGTGTGTTTAATGTGTGCAATGAGTGTGTAGGTCCCAGGTCACAGGAGAACGTGGGACTCAGGCCAGCTACCTAACTTTGCACAAGCATCCCACAGGCTAAGTCTTAGCTGCGTTTATTTCTTGAGGCCTTAGCATTAGAATTATTGTTTGGGCACCATGGGTGACCCTCTTTCATAATGTAATATGTCTTGTAATTAATAATTTTGCTTAGGGTGTTTAGTTTGTGTTGTAAAATTGTTTTGGGGAATTAATGACCCCACTTGCATTAAGTTTTGAATTATTTTAATGATGTACTTAATCATAAGGGTTTAGGGTCACATGTGAAACCCTTGGGTGGGCCCCACACCCTCTAACCTTGTGCCAAATTTTTGAAACCCGAAATTGGGTTATTTTAGGCATTTTTAGGGACCCCTTTTTAGTTTGGGAGTTCCCTTAACATGAAAATGAGCCCTTGGACCCTACCTAATAGGTAGGGGGGCTTATTTCCAAGGCTAGAGGGAGTTTTCCCTCCCTTTTTGCCTCCCCTTTGGTCACATCCATGTAAGGGGTATGGATTAGTGTGCTTGTTAAAATTTGCACAAGATTTGTTTTGTTATCATTTAGAGTAATTTGGGAGAAGAGGGCTAAAAGTCATTTTATCCTTTCTCTCATTTATCTTTGACCTTAAGGGAGGAGAGGGGTGACACATGTCACCCCCTCATTTGTGAGGATTTTTGCTTGCTCCTCTTCAAATTCCCCCTCATGGGAAAAGAAGAGAACTTTTTTTTTGGAGCTTTTGCTTGGAGTCTTGTGGATTTGGAGCTAGAGTTTTCTTGGGTCAAGAAGTGGAAGAAAGCGAAGTTTGGAGAGATTTTCTTTGAGGTAGGCTTCTTGAATTTTATTGTGTTTGTTATATCATGCTTGAAATTATTTGTTTACTTGAAAATGTTGTTGTATGAAGATCTTGTTGTTTTTTATTTGATTTTACTCCCTCCATCATATGGCATGATGGAGTTTTGGAGTTGTGGGGGAAGAGTGGGGAATTTTCCCTCTCAATCCTTATAGGCTTGATGGGCAAGCCTTGTAGGATTTGGTTACTCCCCTCAAATGGTTGAGGTGGGGAAGGTGGGTCATCTGGCATGAACCCCCTTCCCTATTCTTGGTAAGGAAACCCCTTTGGGGTTTGAAAATCCTTCCAAGAAGGATTGGTGAAAGGGTGGAGGAATAAGGAGGGCTTGAATGAAAATAGAGAAATAAGAAGGATATGGAAATCTTTATTTTGTGCATTTAATGCTGGTTATAAATTTTGGAGAACTTCTATTTTCTCTTCCCCATTTTAGAGGTAGAACTTGGGTTCTCCTCATTTTCACTTTTAGAAATTTGGAGTCTTGTTTTGATCTTTGCCTTGTTTTTGTGTGGATGTAATGTTGTTTTTTCACCCTCTCTCTTGTGCATAGTTGTGATTTATTGTCCTATTTCCCATGGTCTTGGGGGAGGCTAGAATGCATCCTAACCTTGGGAAAGGAATGTAATGATTCCTATGGTTGGGTGGAAAAATAAGCTTCTTCTCCTTGCTTGGATTCCTTGAAGGCATGTGCAATTGGATCTCAAGATGGAAGTGGGATGTTGGTTGGATCTCTTTTTCATCTTCATTTTATTGTGGACATTACCTCTTTGTCTCATAAAAAGAATGGCTTGTGGAAGTTTTCCTTGTGTGTAAAGTCCTCCTTGTATTTGGTAATTACTTGTAACTTGAGTCACTGTTTCTTGTGAAATCCTCCTCCAAACTTGCAAAGAGGCTTGTAATGAGTTCCTTTATTTCACATAGTATGGAAACATGTTGGGTTGATGTGTTTAAGCAAAAAAAAAAGGAGAAAACCGGTATTAGATGTTTTCATTTTATAAAAACTTGATGTAACCCTTATCTTTGGAAGGAAGTTTAAGTTCATTAAAAAAATGTTGTGAGATGAGTGGGTTCTTTGATGTAAATTTGTTTAGACTTCATTTGAAAGGAATGCTTATAGATGGGGAATGTGCTTTGTTTTTTTTTTACAAAAAGAAATAAATCAATAAAAGACACATGTGTATATTTCTTGTTGACATTCTTATTGGGCAAAAATCTTAAATATGTTTTTTTAAAACATTGGAAATGAAATCTAATTATTAGCATTGAATCTCATGAATAATATCAAAGGAAAATACTCTCCTTCTTGCATTTTACCTCTCTTGTAATTGTTGGGAATATGAATAAATGAAATGAAAGTATTTTCTTTTGTTATCCCTTCCATGTGTAGTTAAGAAGTTTTTTTTTTAAAGTGTTAAAAAAAATCATTATGCCTATTGTTTTATTATATAGAAATATATATATATATTTGTGTGTGTGTCATAGATAATGGTTGAAAAACCATATTTTTTTTATTAAATTGAAAATGGCAATTAAACAGTATAAAATATCATATGTGTGTGTGTGTGTAAAATATTATATATATCAATAAACTTAAAACAAAATTTAATAAAAACAAAAAAAACACAACAAACACTATTTTTTTGTTGTTTTAAAAAGTTTTAAACAAAAAAAGAGATTTTTATAATGCATTTGAGGGAGGGCCGAACCCCTCCCCCCCTCCTATCCATGGCCACCCCACGACCTATCCTGCTCCCCCTTCAGCACGCTGCCCCCTCCGCTATCCCCATTTCCCCACCGTGTGCGGCCCCCCTACCACTGCGGCACCCCTGACTCTTCCGCTACTGTCTGTCCCCTGCGCCTGTTGCACTCCCCATCTGCCACCACCCACGCCACTATCCAACACTATCCCCTTCCATTGTGGCCTGCACACAATCCCTCCCTTTAGATCCGCCACCCCTTCCACCTTCACAACAAAGAAAAATTCCCCCTCTTCTTTCTTTTAGGCATTACAAAAATATATATACATATACATTTTCAAAGTCGGCCCAACCAAATTTTAAAAGGGACAAAATTACAATAAGGGTTAAAAAAAAAAAAGGAACTAACTCCATAGTTTCACTTCTCTCCAAACAACCTACAATTAACAAAGCAAAACAAAATGAGAGAAAATAACATGGAAAAGAAAAGAAAAGAGAGAGATAAAGAAGTTAGGGAAAAAAAAAAAAAGATCTAGGGCTGAGGATTGTTTAATCCTTGGGTCCAAATAAAACCCTACTCACATTAAGTCATGGGTAATTTTGTGGGAATGGTAAATTAAATCAAAAAGGGGGTGTGGGTAAATATATTTAATGGGGGATGAATTTATTTGAGGATGAGTAGTTATTTTTCAATGTGGGTGAATTTATTAAAATGAGGTATATATTTAAATGTATGTAAATTTATAGAAGCTAAATAAATAAAATTAATTAGAGTTAATGTTTTAGAAATCGGGTAAATTAGATTAATATAATGTAATTATTTAATGGGAAAAAGGTTAGGCGAAACATTAGTTCTCACCTAATATAAAAAAAAAAAAAAAAAAATTACCGCCTTATTGGCCTTCCTTCCAGTGTTCCAAGGCAGGGCGTTACATTTGGTATCAGAGTAGAGGTTCGCACACGCAGACACTCTGGGTAATCAATCAACTGGTTAACAACATTGGTAATAAAATTAAAAGTAAATAAATAAATAAAATAATTAAACATTTTTCCACAACTATTTAATAACCTCTTCGCTCACCTCGTGTATAGAATGACACCCAAGAGGGGACGATCAGCTAGAGGCTTGGGGCGTAGTGCACCTACGCAAGAGCCGCCAGCACCTGAATTTGGGCCTCAGATATTAGAGGTCCTACAACAACTAATAGGTGTTGTGCAACAGCATCTTCCACCACCGCAGGAGGTAAGAGAGGAGATTCCATTGGGAGACGAGGAGCCAATAGGTGAGGACGTGCATTCAAATCTGCCAGAGCATGATACCCTAAGGTGGGAGAGGTCATGTAGCCCTTCTGTTCATCACGAGAGGGTAGCCTCATACCATCGTAGCTGCTCACACAGTCTTGAGGAACCATTTGGGGATAGGCGACCCCACTCCCCTACTAGTTTGCATCGCCAGGATCGGGATACAGGTAGTGTGATCAAGGATCTTTTTCACTTGTAGCTGACCACCTACACCTTCTCTACAGATGGCTTTAGGGCTGAGTCATGGCTCCTTAGCTTGGATAGTTATTTTGGCTTGCACTCTTACGAGAGCAATGTCAAGGCAAGGTTCGCCATACACCTCCTTCAAGACATAGCAGGTGTTTGGTAGAGGAATGAGGAGCGGAAGCTCTATCTGACTCGAGAGACAGTGACCTGGGAGATGTTCGAGGACTGATTCAAGGCTCGGTATATGTCAGAACATTTCGTGTAGAAGAGGATCGATGAGTTTCATGACTTACGATAGGGATCTGACATAGTAGCTCAGTATGAGAGTAGGTTCCTAGATCTTATGTAGTATGTAGACTACCTGCAAGATGAGAAATTACATGTCGACATGTTTATTTGAGGGCTTAATGCAGATATAGTAGGAGCAATCAGGATGTTATCTCCTCCCACACTTGAGAAGGTCATTGAGAAGGCTTACTTAGCTGAGGAGAACAGGACCAAATCACAGGAGCACTGAGATAGAAACAAGAGCAAGTTTCAGGAGAGGATACAGGACTTCTAGAGTCAGAGGTCACAGGGTACAGTACCACCCCCTAGAGGAGGATTATGGCCTCTGCTAGCAGCCACAAGGGCTCCACCACACCCGCAGCAGCAGACGCAGCATCATGGCCACCAGCAGGAGAGGGCTAGACAGACTCAGATATTTTAGAGAGGTGGCACTAGAGGAGGTTTTGGTGGAGCCAGGGATAGGAGGTAGGGTACTCAGCAGGTACAACTAGCTCACATGCAGCAGTCTACTATAGTTGGACCGGTAGGATTAGTGCACCAGATTACATGAGGAACCCCATCTCAGAGGGGTAAAAGACGATGTTTCATTTGTGGATCTCCTAATCACTATGTGCGTACGTGTAAACACAAACCCAATACCATGGATGCATAGAGATCCATTAGATCTGAGAAGATGGTGGGTGATGTAGGACGTGCTCATCATGTATATGTAGCGGTTGACAACTGTCAGGCCGAGCATCAGGACATAGTCATTAAGACGATAGGTACTATCAGGGGTATTTCTATCTCAGTAATTTTTGATTCAGGTGCTTTAGATTCTTTTATATCACCTTCTATAGTGGACCAGTGTGGGCCAGTAGTGGTTAGGCAACCAAATAGTTGGGAGGTTGAGTTGGCCTCTGGGGCCAAACTCACCATGGACTCGTATGTGGAGTGTTGCATACTTGATTTAGGAGCCTTCTCCACTACACTTGACCTTCGAGTTATTCCTCTAGGATCCTATCAGGTAGTATTGGGTATGGATTTGCTTGAGGCTCATCGAGCTAAGGTGGATTACAGAAACAAGGTCATTGAGTGTTAGGATGATCTTGGTAGGGAAATTTTGATACTAGGGATGTAGAGGCCTATCTCCTTACACATGATCTCGGCTAAGAAACTCAAGTGGAGCATGCGTAAGGGATGTCATTTGTTTGCTATCACCATCAATGGTCTATCAAAGAGAACTCCAGAGCATTCACCCTTGGATGATCATGCAGTTTTGAGGGAGTGTGCTGATGTGTTTCCAGGTGAGCTTCTAGGTTTACCACCCCACAGAGAGGTGGACTTCACCATTGATTTAGTACCTAGATCTGCACCAGTTTCTAGGGCACCCTATCAGATGACGAATCAAGAGCTTCATGAGCTCAAGATTTAATTAGAGGAATTGTTAGATAAGGGTCTCATTCACCCTAGTGTGTCTCCTTGGGGAGTGCCAGTCATATTTGTGAAGGAGAAGGATGGTTCTCTCAAGCTTTGTGTTGACTTTAGGCAGCTTAAAAAAGTCACAATAAAGAAATTTTATCCGCTCCCTAGGATTGATGACTTGTTTTTTTAGATGTGGGAAGTGAGAGTGTTCTCTAAAATCAATCTCAAGTCAGGGTACCATGAGTTGTGCATTTCAGATGCAGACATTCATAAGATAGTGTTTCACACACATTATGGGCATTATGAGTTCACAGTTGTTCCATTTGGTTTCACCAATGCCCCAGTTGTCTTCATGAGCCTCATGAATGGAGTATTCAGGACATTTCTAGATTTCTTTTTCATAGTGTTCCTTGATGAAATATTGATATATTCTCGTTCTGAGGAGGAACATGAGGAGCATTTGAGGTAGGTACTTCAGGTTTTGAGAGAGAAGAAGTTGTATGGGAACTTGGAAAAATACAACTTCTTTCAGATAGAGATTCAGTACTTGGGTCATATCATATTAGGCGAGGGTATCTCAGTAGATCCCTATAAGATATAGGCTATCATGGACTAGCTAGCACAAACATCAGTTACTAAGGTGAGGAGTTTCATGGGTTTAACAGGGTATTACCGTAGGTTCGTACAGGACTTTTCTAGGATTACTCAGCCTATTACTTCTCTTCATAGAAAAGGGAAGAAGTTTGATTTGTCTGAGAAGTGTGAGAAGGCCTTTCATTTGCTTAAGGAAAGGTTAACCACGACACCCATCTTAGCAGTTCCAGACCCGACAGAGGATTTTTTTGTTTGTACTGATGCATCACTAGAGGGTTTGGGAGCAGTTCTTATGCAAGAGCATCGGGTTATTGCTTTTGAGTCTCGTAAACTCAAGGACTATGAGATTAATTACCCTACTCATGACTTGGAGCTAGCAGTAGTGGTTCATGCACTTGTGTGTTGGTGACATTTCCTTTTGGGTAGACCTTTCATTTTGATGACAGATCATCGTAGCTTGCAGCATATATTCTCACAGTTGAAACTTGATGCTCAGCAATGGCGTTGGATGGAGTTCCTATGTGAGTATGACATGGAGGTGTAGTATATCAAAGGAAAGGAAAATTTTGTTGCAGATGCACTTAGTAGATGACAACATGTGCTTGCTTCATTGACATTACAGTCAGATCTGAGAGGTAATATTCTTGAGCACCTTCCAGAGGATAGGTTTTATGAGGGAGATAGATAGATGTTGGAATCATAGGGTTCATTAGAGGGTAGATATTCAGGGTGTATTTTAGAGACATATGGTTTACTTCGGTTCCATAGGCACATCTACATACCTAAGTCAAGTGATCTACATAGCTTCATCCTTACAGAGGCACATCGAGCCCCATATGTGGCACATCCAGGGGTGAAGAAAATGCATGCTGAGCTGAGGTAGTTATATTATTGGTCAGGTCTTTGACGAGACATAGAATATTTTGTCACACGTTACCTTGAGTTTCAGAGGGTCAAGGAAGAGCATTCTCATCCCACAAGACTTTTACATCCTCATGATATTCTTGAGTGGAAATGGGATGTGATCTCCATGGATTTCATAGTTGAACTCCCTATGTCTTATTATCATCATGATGCCATTATGGTCACTGTGGATAAGTTGACCAAGGTTGCGCACTTCTCACCAACAAAGGTCACCTATAATGCACAGGCCATCACCAAAGTGTTTATGGAGGACATTGTTAGGTTGCATGGGATTCCAAAGACGATCATCAATGATAGGGATACCATCTATACTTCAATTTTCTAGACTTCCTTTCAGACCACTCTGGGTACTCAGATTAATTCCAGTTTAGCTCATCATCTAGAGACAGATGGACAAACAAAGAGAGTTAATCAGGTACTGGAGGACATGTTGAGTATGTATGTGATGGACTAGCAGAGGAAATGGGAATATTATTTACATTTAGTTGAGTTTGCCTACAACAATAGCTTTCATAGTTCCATTGGTATGGCTCCTTACCAGGCTCTATATGGACGACCTTACAAGACACCTTTGAGTTGGGACAAACTAGACGACAGGATTATTTTGGGACCAGCTTATCTACAGGATTTAGAGCAGTAGGTTGTTCTGATTAGACAATACCTTGAGTAGGCTAGAGCACGCTAGAAGGCATATTAAAACACCAAGAGGATTGATCGTCACTTCTCAGTGGGTGACAAGGTCTTCTTGAAATTTCATCCGCATAAGAGCCCAATCCGCTATGGAAAGGGTTCTAAGCTATCACCTCATTTTGTGAGGCCTTTTGATATTTTAAAGGTCATTGGTCCAGTTGCATATTGCCTAGTTTTTCCACCACATCTTACATGGGCCCATGAAGTTTTTCATGTTTCTGTACTACGTAGATATGTACCAGATGCTTCTCATGTTTTGGATTGGTCAGCATTATAGGTAGAGGATGGAGGATAATGGAGATTAGAGCCCGTACGCATACTAGAGCACTAGAGGTTGGCCCTTTGGGGTTGAGACTTGGACTAGGTTAGAGTGCAGTGGGACCGATATGATGAGACAACAGCTACCTTAAAGGATGTGAGACCTTTGAGGTCTAGATATCCCTATCTCTTTCAGTGACTTCTAGGAGGAAGTCTGATTTTAGTAGAGGGGGATGTAGTGCCCACACTTTTATAACTCAGTTACTTGTTGTTCCTAATACTATTAGACATGTTTTGACAGGGAATTGTTATATTTTGTACATTACATTAGGAGATTTGATCTGTTTAGACATGTATGGACATTTAGGCATATAGCACCAATTTATCTTGATTACTATGTTGTTTGCATTATATTATGATTTCATGGATACTAATTGATATGATGTTGTTTTTGAATGTAATTATATTGATGGATACTCAGTTTGTTGTATGTTGGGATTCTATGGATACATGTCATTTTATCATTATGACTAACTTATGGTGAATTATGTATAGTTGTGCACGTTGTCGCACTTTCGATTCTAGAAAGATGAAATGTTAGTCTAGAATTCATTGATATCTTATTTAGTAGTTGATTTATATTTTATCAGATAGGTTTATTTAATGTGTGCAATGAGTGTGCAGGTGACAGGTCATAGGAGAACGTGGGACTCAGGCTAGCTACGCGACTTTACACAAGCAGCCCATGGGCTAAGTCATAGCCATGTTTATTGCTTGAGGCCTTAGCATTAGAATTATTGTTTGGGCACCATGGGTTACCCTCTTTTGTAATGTAATATGTCTTGTAATTATTAATTTTGCTTAGGGTGTTTAGTTTGTTTTATAAACTTGTTTTGGGGAATTAATGACCCCCCTTGCATTAAGTTTTCAATTAGTTTAATGATGTACTTAATCATAAGGGTTTAGGGTCACATGTAAGACCCTTGGGTGGGCCCCACACCCTCTACCCTTGTGCCAAATTTTTCAAACCCGAAATTAGGTTATTTTTGGCATTTTTAGGGACCCCTTTTTAGTTTGGGAGTTCCCTTAACATGAAAATGAGCCCTTGGACCCTACCTAATAGGTAGGGGGCTTATTTCTAAGGCTGGAGGGAGTTTTCCCTCCCTTTTTGCCTCTCCTTTGGTCACATCCATGTAAGGGGTATGGATTAGTGTGCTTGTTAAAATTTGCACAAGATTTGTTTTGTTATCATTTAGAGTAATTTGGGAGAAGAGGGCTAAAATTCATTTTATCCTTTCTCTCATTTATCTTTGGAATCTTTTACCTTGAGGGAGGAGAGGGGTGACACATGTCACCCCCTCATTTGTGAGGATTTTTTTTTTCTCCTCTTCAAATTCCCCCTCATGGGAAAAGAAGAGAACTTTTTTTTTGGAGCTATTGCTTGGAGTCTTGTGGATTTGGAGCTAGAGTTTGCTTAGGTCAAGAAGTAGAAGAGATTAAAGTTTGGAGAGCTTTTCTTTGAGGTAGTCTTCTTGAACTTTATTGTGTTTTTTATATCATGCTTGAAATTATTTGTTTACTTGGAAATGTTGTTGTTGTATGAAGATATTTTTGTTGTTTATTTGATTTTACTCCCTCCATCATATGGCATGATTGAGTTTTGGAGTTGTGGGGGAAGAGAGGGGAATTTTCCCTCTCAATCCTTATAGGCTTGATGGGAAAGCCTTGTAGGATTTGGTTACTCCTCTCAAATGGTTGAGGTGGGGAAGGTGGGTCATTTGGCATGAACCCCCTTCCCCATTTTTGGTAAGGAAACCCCTTTGGGGTTTGAAAATCTTTCCAAGAAGGATTGGTGAAAGGGTGGAGGAATAAGGAGGGCTTGAATGAAAATGGAGAAATAAGGAGGATATGGAGCTCTTGATTTTTTGCATTTAATGTTGGTTATAACTTTTGGAGAACTCTTCTCTTCCCCATTTTAGAGGTAGAAATTGGGTTCTCCTCCTTTTCACTTTTAGAAATTTGGAGTCTTGTTTTGATCTTTTCCTTGTTTTTGTGTGGATGTAATGTTGTTTTTTCACCCTCTCTCTTGTGCATAGTTGTGATTTGTTGTCCTCTTTCCCATGGTCTTGGGGGAGGCTAGCATGCATCCCAACCTTGGGAAAGGCATGTAATGATTCCTATGGTTGGGTGGCAAAACAAGATTCTTCTCCTTGCTTGGATTCCTTGAAGGCATGTGCAATTGGATCTCAAGATGGAAGGTGCATGTTGGTTAGAGCTCTTTTTCATCTTCATTTTATTGTGGACATTACCTCTTTTTCTCTTGAAAAGAATGGCTTGTGGAAGCTTTCCTTGTGTGTAAAGTCCTCCTTCTTGTATTTGCTAATTACTTGTAACTTGAGTTACTCTTTCTTAAGGAATCCTCCTCCAAACTTGCAAAGAGGCTTGTAATGAGTTCCTTTATTTCACATAGTATGGAAAAATTTTGTGTTGATGTGTTTAAGCAAAAAAAATGGAGAAAACTAATATTAGATGTTTTTCTTTTATAAAAACTTGATGTAACCCTTATCTTTGGAAGGAAGTTTAAGTTCATTAAAAAAAATGTTGTGAGATGAGTGGGTTCTTTGATCTAAATTTGTTTAGACTTCATTTGAAAGGAATGCTTATAGATGGGGAATGTGCTTTGTTTTTTTTAACAAAAAGAAATAAATCAATAAAAGACACATGTATATTTCTTGTTGACATTATTCTTGGGCAAAAATCTTAAATATGTTTTTTTAAAACATTGGAAATGAAATCTAATTATTAGCATTGAATCTTATGAATAATATCAAAGGAAAATACTCTCCTTCTTGCATTTTACCTCTCTTGTAATTGTTGGTAATATGAATAAATGAAATGAAAGTATTTTCTTTTGTTATCCTTTCCATGTGTAGTTAAGAAGTTTTTTTTTTAAGTGTAAAAAAAAATCATTATACCTATTGTGTGTGTGTGTGTGTGTGTGTGTGTGTGTGTGTGTGTGTAAAACTGTATTTTTTTTATTAAATTAAAAATGGCAATTAAACAGTATAAAATATCTCGTATGTGTGTGTGTGTGTGTGTGTGTTATATATATTAATAAAGTTAAAACAAAATTTAATAAAAACAAAAAAAAACTGTTTTTTGTTATTTTAAAAAGTTTTAAACAAAAAAAGAGATTTTTATAATGTTGTTGGGGGAGGGAAAAACCCCTCCCCCCTCCTGTCCATGGCTGCCCCACGGCCTGCCCTGCTCCCCCTTCAGCACGCTACCCCTCCGCTATCCCCGTTTCCCCACAGTGTGCGGCCCCCCTGCCACTACGGCACCCTGACTCTGCCGCTGCCGCCTGTCCCCCGCACCTGTCACACTTCCCATCCGCCACCACCCACACCACTATCCCATACTTTCCCCTTCTGCTAAGGCCTGCACACAGTCCCTCCCTTCAAATCCTCCACCCCTTCCATCTTCACAACAAAGAAAATCTCCCCCTCTTCTCTCTCTTAGGCATTATAAAAATATATATACATATACATTTTCAAATTCGGCCCAACCAGATTTTAAAAGGGACAAAATTACAATAAGGGTTTACAAAAAAAAGAACTAACTCCATAGCTTCACTTCTCTCCAAACATCCTGTAATTAACAAAGTAAAACAAAATGAGAGAAAATAACGTGGAAAAGAAAAGAAAAGAGAGATAAAGAAGTTAGGGCAAAAAAAAATTAGATCTAGGGCTGAGGATTGTTTAATCCTTAGGTCTAAATAAAACCCTACTCACATTAAGTCATGGGTAATTTTGTGGGAATGGTAAATTAAATCAAAAAGGGGGTGTGGGTAAATATATTTAATGGGGGATGAATTTATTTGAGGATGAGTAGTTATTTTTCAATGTGGTTGAATTTATTAAAAGGAGGTATATATATTTAAATGTGTGTAAATTTATAGAAGCTAAATAAATAAAAGTAATTAGAGTTAATGTTTTATAAATCAAGTAAATTAGATTAATATAATGTAATTATTTAATGGGAAAAAGATTAGGCAAAAATTAGTTCTCACCTAATATAAACAAAAAATTATTGCCTTATTGGCCTTCCTTCCAGTGTTCCAAGGCGAGGCGCTATGAGTGGAAGTTACAAAACTGTCACCCAACCAGGGCGGAGGTCCTGTGACCACAAGTCTGCATTTGGTGGCAGTCTTGTCACTTATAGACATAAAATAAAATTCAAAACGAACATTCCCAGAATTGGAAACATTTTATATGTCTCTTCTCCTCCATGACCTTTCCCATCCTCCAGCGCACAAGAGGACATGAGAAAGGCTATAAATACATGTAGGAATGAGAGTTTTTTATTATCGGAAGAAAGAAACTTCATGGGAGTAATATAAGAGTTCTAAAGTGTTGGAATTGATTTTGTAGAAGAAAGAGTTTTAAAATAGAGTAGTCAAGTAGTTGGGAGGAAGTGTGAGACATTGTCAATTTCCTTTCTCGCTTATTGTAAATTTTGTATCTCTTTATTTGTATTGGCCAATAAGATAAAAAGGGAAGAAAGAGTTGTTTTCCTTTCCCGGCTGGTTTTCCTCCTTTAGAGGTTTCTAGTATAATAATCCTTAGCTTATGTATTTGAATTAATTCATTTCTCTTTGCAAATTTTAGTTCTAAGGCATAAATAATTCAATCACTAGTTCAACTACCATTTTCTATTTGAAAGTAGAACAACAGTATAATTGTGATTTTTTGAATGAATTCCAAAGTAGATATTTATAGATCATTTTGGTATTAGAGCTAACAAGTATTTAGGACTGTGGTATTTGTTTTTGGATTTGTATGATAGTGACGAGATCCAAAGGTGAAGATGATTTACCTTGTGATCCAGATATTTCTACAATGAAGTGGAAACAAAGAATTCAGGGACAAATGGAGGAAGATAACTTGGTCCATAGAAATGAGATGTTATAGACCATGATGGATAGGATGTTTATAAGACAATAAGAACTTACAGATTTGCATAAGATGGATTCTTTTAAGAAAAACTCCATCAACTCAGTGGTTTGAGGCTTAGCCAAAAATTTTGGCATAGGGAGGAGCCACCATGAGGAATAATATGGGGAATATCATGAAGAATACACTTCAAATTCAAGAGAGAAGGTAAAATTTGATAAAGTAAGTAACCAAGTAAAACCCAAAGACGAGAAATAACGTGGAAAGAAAAGAAAAGAGAGATAAAGAAGTTAGGGCAAAAAAAAATTAGATCTAGGGCTGAGGATTGTTTAATCCTTAGGTCTAAATAAAACCCTACTCACATTAAGTCATGGGTAATTTTGTGGGAATGGTAAATTAAATCAAAAAGGGGGTGTGGGTAAATATATTTAATGGGGGATGAATTTATTTGAGGATGAGTAGTTATTTTTCAATGTGGGTGAATTTATTAAAAGGAGGTATATATTTAAATGTGTGCAAATTTATAGAAGCTAAATAAATAAAATTAATTAGAGTTAATGTTTTAGAAATCAAGTAAATTAGATTAATATAATGGAATTATTTAATGAGAAAAAGATTAGGCAAAAATTAGTTCTCACCTAATATAAACAAAAAATTATTGCCTTATTGGCCTTCCTTCCAGTGTTCCAAGGTGAGGCGCTACGAGTGGAAGTTACAAAACTGTCACCCAACCAGGGCGGAGGTCCTGTGACTACAAGTCTACATTTGGTGGCAGTCTTGTCACTTATAGACATAAAATAAAATTCAAAACGAACATTCCCAGAATTGGAAACATTTTATATGTCTCTTCTCCTCCATGACCTTTCCCATCCTCCAGCGCACAAGAGGACATGAGAAAGGCTATAAATACATGTAGGAATGAGAGTTTTTTATTATCGGAAGAAAGAAACTTCATGGGAGTAATATAAGAGTTCTAAAGTGTTGGAATTGAGTTTGTAGAAGAAAGAGTTTTAAAATAGAGTAGTCAAGTAGTTGGGAGTAAATGGGATACATTGTCAATTTCCTTTCTCACTTATTGTAAATTTTGTATCTCTTTATTTGAGTTGGCCAATAAGATAAAAAGGGAAGAAAGAGTTGTTTTCCCTTCCCGACTAGTTTTCCTCCTTTGGAGGTTTCTAGTATAATAATCCTTAGCTTATGTATGTGAATTAATTCATTTCTCTTTGCAAATTTTAGTTCTAAGGCATAAATAATTCAATCACTAGTTCAACTACCATTTTCTATTTGAAAGTAGAACAACAGTATAATTGTGATTTTTTGAATGAATTCCAAAGTAGATATTTTATAGATCATTTTGGTATTAGAGCTAACAAGTATTTAGGACTGTGGTATTTGTTTTTGGATTTGTATGATAGTGACGAGATCCAAAGGTGAAGATGATTTACCTTGTGATCCAGATATTTCTACAATGAAGTGGAAACAAAGAATTCAGGGACAAATGGAGGAAGAGAACTTAGTCCATAGAAACGAGATGTTATAGACCATGATGGATAGGATGTTTATAAGACAATAAGAATTTACAGATTTGCATAAGATGGATTCTTTTAAGAAAAACTCCATCGACTCAGTGGTTTGAGGCTTAGCCAAAAATTTTGGCATAGGGAGGAGCCACCATGAGGAATAATATGGGGAATATCATGAAGAATACACTTCAAATTCAAGAGAGAAGGTAAAATTTGATCATGCTCCTTTTAAAGTTGAGACGAAATTTGAAATTAAAAGATTTGAAGGAAAATCAGATGAAAAATTGCCTGATAAATGGTTAAAACAATTAAAAGTCTACTTTAGCGTCCATAATTTCATTGAGGCACATAGGATCACCTTTGCACATCTAAAAATGGAGGGACATGATCTTGTTTGGTGGGAAACCCATCTAACCACTTGTGATAAGAAGAAACGTCATATTGTGAAATCTTAGCAAAAATTTAAAGAATCACTTAGAGCTAACTTCTATCCTATTGGCCACAAGACTAACCAAATGATTAAATGGTAGTACTTTAGACAAGGAAGTGGTCAAATTGTATAGGACTATACTACGGAGTTTCAGAGGTAGGCCTTGTTGTTGAACATGGACTTGGAGGATGAGGATATTCTGACTAAGTACTTAGGAGGAATTCACACTCGCCTTTGAATAAAATTCATCTCCACAAAGCCCAAAGATATCAATGAGGTGTGTGTGTAGGCATACTATATAGATGATGAAAATAAGCAAAGAGATGCATATCCAAGGGAAAAGAAGTTGACAAATTAGAATAAGAAAGAACATGAGAAAACAAGTAACAAAGGTAAGTGGATAGGGAAAGGTAAAAAAGTTGCCACTACTTTAAATACTTGTAAAAATCCCAAGAATTTTTGCAATAACTCTGATAATGGCCATACTGACACTACATGTTGGAAGTTGCATCCGGAGTTACATCTAGAGAATTAAACAAAGGACTCAAAGAAGTCCATGATAGCTATAAATATAGAAGGGGAAGTGGAAATCAAAGATGACTCTGATGTAGATGAGAGGATTGTATGCACGGCCACTAACATGGACAGCCAGGAAGAGGAGATGAGTAGACTATTCTAGATCAAAATCTAGATCAAGAGAACTAAGATAAATGATTTGGTTGATACCGGTTCTTAGTATAACTTGATTTTTGAAGTATTTGTAAAGAAGCTTGGTCTTGAGACTTATGAGCATCCACACCCTTATCCTTTAGGTTGGGTGAAGAAGGGTGTTTAAATTCAGGTAACAAAAAGATGTAAGGTCAAGTTTGAGATAAATTCCTAGTATATTGATGTATTGGAAGTTGATATTATTCCACTTGATTTTTTTGATGTTATTTTTGAGAGTCCTTACTTCTATATCAAGGATACTATATTTATAATAAGGGAAAATTGGTACAGATGGGACATGGATGGGATCAACTACAACATCTGAGCACACCAGCGTAAGACATGAGTTAATATGGTGGGTGCTAACTAAGAAAAATGACTTAATCAGGAAAATCATAATCAATTTTGTTTACTTTTGTTAAAGGATAAACAAGATTGGGTAGAAGTTTCAAAAATTGCTAACCAAGGAAAACAATATTTGGATAGTATTATTCAGTCTTTTTAGGAAGTTTTTCAAGCTCCCAATGGGTTACCACTAAAATGGGAAGTAGAGAATGAGATTTTGTTGTTGTCAGAGTCCCCTCTCCCAAACATCAGGTTATATAGGCAATCCTTGTTGGAGAGTACAAAAGTAAAGAAAAAACTCCAGGAACTACTAGACTGGGGTGTGATACATCTGATCACCTCACCATGTGGTTCACCTATTGTGATGGTGTTGAAGAAGGATGGTTCTTGGAGAATGTGGATCGACTATCGTGCTTTAAACAAGATCACCATAAAGAACAGATATCCACTTGCCCACATAGATGATCTCTTGGACCAGCTTCAGCATGCAAAATTCTTCATGAAGTTAGATCTCAAGTCAGGTTATCACCAATTCATAATGTAGGAGGAGGATATATGGAATATTATCTTCAAGATAAAACAGGGTTTGTATGAGTGGTTAGTACTACCATTTGGTTTATGTAATGCACCCGCTACATTTATGAGATTGATGAATGATGTATTATGGGATTTCATATATTCATGTGTCAATGTTTACCTAGATGATATCTTGATCTTTAGTACCACATAGGAGGAACATCTAACTCATTTATAGCAAGTCTTGTAAGTTCTCAAGGAGAAACAATTGCTTTGTAATATGAAGAAATGTGAATTTTCCAAACAGTCACTTTTATATCTTGGGCACATGGTTGGAAGAGGAGAGCTATGAGTGGATCCAAAGAAGGGTGAATCCATCACCAATTGTCCAAAACCAATAGGAGCCACATAAACTAGGATTTTTGTGGGATCAGTATAGTACATGCGGAAGTTCATTATGGGATTCTCCGTAATTACAGCACCTCTACACATAGTGGCCGTAAAGAGAAGGGTTTTAACTAGGGAAAGGAACAAGATAAATCCTTTGAGTTATTGAAATAAAATATTATTCATGCACTAATACTTGTTCTTCCTAATTTTCAGCAGCCCTTTGAAATAGAGATAGATTTTGGTGATTATGTTATGGGTGCAGTGTTGCTTTAGGGAGGTAAAACTATATGCTATCATTCTGAAACTTGTATTTCAAAAGTTAAAGGATATTCAGTATATGATAAGGAAATGTATGCACTAATTCAGGTAATTAAAAAATGGAAGCATTATTTGTTGGGTAAAGAAACTATTGTGTACACTGACCACAAACATCTCTAGTATTTGAAAGCAAAATATAAATTGTAGTAGGAAAGGCACTACAAATGGATGGGATTCCTTTAGTAGTTTCATCTGGTGATAAAATACAAGAAGGGTAGTAAAAAATTGGTGGTAGACATGTTATCTAGGATACCTACATAGAATAAAATCTCCTACTTGGCCATTATCTCTAAGATTGATCCCTTCATGAAGGAAGCTTATGGAGAGGCATATGCTCAGGACAGAGACTTTGGGGTGAAATTTCAGCAGTTGCAGTCCCAAGGGGCTGAAAGGATGGGGATCAAAGATTATTATCTCAAGGACGGGCTGCTCTACTGATGGGTGAAGCTTTTTGTACCTAAAGAATAAAGAATTCTATTGATGAGGGAATCACATATCTCGAAATTAGCAGGACATTTAGGTGTTGGTAAGACCCTATCCCACTTGAAAAGGTATGTGTATTGGCCTAATATGCAAGAAGAAGTATCAAAATTTATACGTGGATGTAAAAAATTTTGTATCAAAAAGCCTAAAACCAAGAAGGGGGTTTGTATATGCCTTTGCCAGTACCTACTCATTCGTGGGAGGACATTTCTATGGACTTTGTAGGAGGTTTACCTAAGTCTAAACATGGCCATGACTATCTATATTTTGTTGTTGATAGATTCAGTAAGATGTGTATTCTTATGGAATTTAAAAATATAGTAAAACCACAAGAGGCATCACATATTTTATTTTCTAACGTATGGGTTCATTTTGGGTTGCCAAATTCTATTTTTTCTAACAAGGATTCTATCTTCTTGGAAATTTTTTGAACTACTTTATGGGACAAGATGGACACCAGCTTATAGAGGAGCATAGATTTCCATCAACAGATAGAGGGATAAATAGGGGTGGTGAACAAGACTTTGGTACAGTTGATCAGAGTGTATAACAATAAATACCTAAGGACTTGGGATGAGTCCTTAGCCCACATTTAGCAATCCTACAACCGGGAAGTACACACATCCACTATGAAGTCACCATTTGAAACATGTTTGGGATATCTACCTATAAATCCACTGGACATAGCAGTTAGGTATTAGGATAAGGAGGAGACACAAGACATAGAAGTGACTAGAGCAAACAAATTCATTGAGAGGATCAGGAAAATCCATCTCAAATTCAAAGAACAATTAGAGAAATCTCAAGCCAAGTACAAGGCTAGAAACAATCAACACAGGAGAGAGCATAAGCTTCATGTTGGAGATAAATTTTGGCTTTACTTGAGAAAGGAGAGACTACAAGGACAAGCATGGAATCTCAAGTCACTACAATATGGACCCTTCACCATATTGGAGCAAGATGGAGAAAATTCCTTTCGACTTGATTTTCCACTATTTATGAGGATGTACTCAGTAGTAAATTGTGAGAACTTGCACCTATATGAGCCATCCATTCTAGATGAAGATGAAGAACTACAATTGTTACCTTCCATTGAGGATTGTGTCTTGTACTCACGTGGAAAATTAGAGGAGGATGTAGTGCTACTGAAAAAGGTCAGAGAGACTATAAGAGGTCTACAGGAGTCTTGGTAGGTTGGAATGAAAGGGAAGACACCAAAGTAGGCCTGGTGCTACTCGAAGGAGCAAGTGAGGGAATTATTTCCTCATCTACTCCGCCACTAAGATTTTATGGGACCAAAATCCTCCTAAGCAAAGCAGGTGTGATCCATAGGGATCAAAAGTGACTCTACTTCATTTGATCATCTAGAAACAAAGAAGAAAAATGAAGAAATGAAGGTTATTTATATATGTTAATAGAACCATCGCTTTGTGCAAAGTGGAGGCTATAGAACCACCTCCCAACCAGGGTGGCGGTCCTATAACCACTGCCTAGCAAAGGCGGTGGTCCTACCATCATTTGTCTGCATTGAACGGTGGTCTTGTCACTTTCAGAGAGAAAATAAAATTCAAAATGAACGGTCCCAAAATTGGAAATATTATCTATGTCTCTTCTCCTCCATGACCTTTCCCATCCTCCAATGCATAAGAGGACATGAGAAAGGCTATAATTATATGTAGGAAGGAGATTTTTTATTATCAGAAGCAAGAGACTTCATGGGAGTAAGTGCAAGAGTTCTAAAGTGTTGGAATTGATTTTTTAGAAGAAAGAGTTTGAAAACATAGTAGTCAAGTAGTTGGAAGGAAGTGGGAGACATTGTCAATTTTCTTTCTCACTTATTATAAAGTTTATATCTCTTTATTTGAATTATCCAATAAGAAAAAAAGGGAAGAAAGATTTTTTTCCCTTCCCAACTGGTTTTCCTCCTTTTGAGGTTTCTAGGATAAAAATCCTTGGCATATGTGTGTGAATTAATTCATTTCTGTTTGCAAATTTCAGTTATAAGGCATAAACAATTCAATCCCTAGCTCAAATATCATTTTCTATTTGAAAGATGAAAAACAATATAATTATGATTTTGTGAATGAATTCTAAAGTATATAGTTTACAGATCACCAGCACAGACTAAGAGATGAAAACTAAGAAAATTACTACACCTAAGACCTCCTAAAAGACACCAAAAATTGCAAAGACAAGTGATGATTGACCTAGATAAACAACAATGATGAAAAAATAACTAACACCAAAGGATGGGTCACTGCTGAATAATTTTATTACGCAAGATCCATATATAAAATAACATACTCAGCGGTATAAATGTAATAGTAAGTGCATGATTTTATGACTACAGCGTCATGATAACATCATTCCTTTATTAGGGGAATGGTTAAGAGAGAAGATACTGCACGCTAGATTTGAGCATGAAAGTGATATATTTTATGTAAAATTACCACCTCATATTTTTGATTATGACAAAAATATCACCTTGAATATGGTTGTTGATGGATGGCTATTGAGTAATATACTGATTGATACAAGTGTAAAAGTGAATGTACTCACCTTAGATGCATGGAATCAGATGGGGAGGCCACCATTACATCCATCTTAAAATGTGTTGTATATGGCGAACATGACTAAATCCACACCCATTGGAGTATTGAAGGATGCCACTATTACTATACAAGGGGCCATGTTTACTGGGGACTTTGAGGTCTTGGAACTTGCCGAAGCAGATAGTTTTTCAGCCTTGCTTTGGTGCCCTTGGTGTTATGTGAATATTAGAGATCCTAAAGTTCTTGAGCCATCAAAGGAATGTGTTATTCAGTGGGATGATGCTTATTCTATGAGTTATACAACCAGTGTTGCTATTGAGAACTAGGCACGTGGGACTTATAAAATGGTTGGGTGTGAGATGAATAGTACAGTTACTCATGTAAGAAGATCACACTTTTTATGCACTTAGGCAGTAACCAGGTACTAAGGTACACTGGTGATGAGGGTCATAAATACTCACCATTAATAATGTCAATCTTGGTTTGTGTCCAAAGTTTGTATGCATTAAGAGAAGAAAATCTTGGAAAGTAACTCCTTTAAACACAAACCAAACTTACATAAAATAAATCACACTTGCAGAAATAAAGTTTACATGAAAGAAACACACTTACATGAATTAAAAGGAACACTTGCATAAATGAAATTTTCATGAAAGAAACACACTTGCATGAATTAAAAGGAACACTTACATAAATGAAATTTCTGAATTAAAAATAAACACAATTGAATGAAACACCTGCAGGTTTACAACAGACTGAATTTTCATAATACAAAGATAAAAACAATACAATAGAATGAATTAAAGACAAATGAATAAACATAAACATAAATACATAGATCCATCTTCCTTGGAATGAGTGGCCAGATCATTCCTTGGAAGAGGATTTAAATCATACTTCTGAGATCTTAAAACTACATAATATTTGAGAGGAAAGAATAGATCTTTATTTCTTTGGAGAAAAGTATTACATATCTAAATGTGGAAGGTTACATTTATAATTCATGCATCCAACCAACTCCTTATTTTAGAAAATATAATCTGATCTTATATTTATTCCAATCTTTACAATTAAGATCTCCATCTCCACAAAATATGGAGAGAGATATATTATTGAAGTCAAATCTTATCTCACTCATTTTAGGAAGATTTGCTCCCAAATCTTCTCCTTGCTTTTCAGTAACAAGAATCATAATGATTTTATTCCTCTACATTATTGGAAGAATAATTTTCCTCAAAATATGATTTTTACCAAATACCTTCCTCATATTTTCCATTTGACTTTGTTGTTTTTGATTGTAGAACTTTTGACGCTTGCCAAATACACTTTTTCCTTGGACTGCAATTAACTAAAAGTTGGATTTCTCTTGATTGATAAAATCTGTAGAAAATATGAATGAGTTTTTTGTTAAAAAAATTGTTATGAACAAAAACCTCTCTCATATTTTCCATTTGACATATCTATTTCTGTTTATGGAACTTTTAGTGCTCGTCTGATACACTTTTCCTTAGACTGCAGCTTAATAAAAGTTAGATATCTCTTCATTGGTAAAACCTATAACAAATCTGAATGAGGTTTTTATTAAACACATTACTATGAACAAAGTTCTCTCTCATTTTTTTTTTGAATTTTTTATATCTGTTTATGGAACATTTAGTACTCGTCTAATACACATTTCCTAAGACTACAGCTCACTAAAAGTTAGATCTCTCTTCATTGGTAAAACTTGTAGAAAATATGAATGGGGTTTTTGTTAAAGACATTCATATGAACAAAAAACTCTCTCATATTTCCCATTGGAATCTTTGAGTTTTCAGAATCCCTTAAAAAATTTCATTCTGTTGATGTAAGTTCCGGAACTAAAGCTATCATTCCTTTTATGCAAGTTCCGGAACTAAATCTGCAAGTTCCGAAACTAAATCTGATTTTTCCATGAATTGAAATTTTCATAACTAACTATCATTCAATTGATACAAGTTCTGGAACTAAATCTATGAGTTCTATAACTAAACCTACAAGTTCCGAAACTAACTCTGTGAGTTTCGGAACTAACTCTATGAGTTTCGCAGCTAACTTAAAACAACTATAACTTTTGCATGTGACTTCGGATTGAGATGATTATTTTTTTGAACTTGCATAATTTTTTGAGAGTAATTTTAATATGAAATCATATCTAATTTTAAATTTACTTTTCATGATTAATTCCACTTTTCCCAATACTAGCATTATCTTTCCTTTATGGCTTGCATATACAAGACTTTACATCTTTTCCCAAATAATCAATAGGATTAGTCAACAAAATAGATAAAAAAATATTTCTAAAGAAAAAACAAGATATATATTCTATATTCTATCTTAAGAAAAATATAATTTCCTAGATTACATTTAAATCCACTTTCAAAGGTAACTTGGAAGGACAAAATAATGGTAATTTATGGCCAATTTATGGCCTCATCAACTGGCAAAGGAAATCCTGACATATTTCTAACTGCTATGGAATCCTAGTGGAAAGATCAAGTGGAGAGAAGGAATTTCATGGTATATACCTTACAGGGGATAACATCTCATCGGTTTATTTAACACAGAGATAGTCTTTTAGAGTGGTGAGAGGTTAGAATCACTTTGTCTACTAGATTTCTTAGGAAAAATGTTCCTACCAAGACATGTGAATTTCATGGGAGGGGGGGGGGGGCGGGGGGGGGGGGGGGGGGCGACGCTTCACATTACATGTTTAGATGTGTGAGATACTCTAGAAAGAGGGGTAGGAGGCCTTAACACCTTCATTGTGGGTGACAAAATTTCTATTTCACTCTACGTGTTGTTGCACACACACATGGTATATTTACGCAGAATTGAAATAAAGAAACAAGGAATTGGTAGGAATTAACTACAGGTATGGTTAAGACCTTTGACTATTTATCTACTAAACCTCTAGATGAATGAGGACATTACATGATTATGAATCACTTGACTATGGGAGATAGTGCAAAGGCTGAGGAGCGTATTCAAGAATTACTAGGTGATTTAGATCTAGAGAGGTAAGTTTTGAAGAAGAAGAGACAAATGACATAGAACATCTTGGGTGTGCACTACCTAGTAAAAAGAAAAAGGTAAAAATGGTTTATATTATTCATGATGAGGAAGTGGATAATCTATATGTTGATCATACTGTGGGTACGAACATGAGGTCTTAGTTCAATGTAGATGAGAAGGCACATGCATGTACCATGAGCCTATAAAGACAAATAAGGTCAACATTAGGATAGATACAGAACCTAAAGAGGTCATCTATTGGTGATTATTGGTCTGAATCAGAGGTTGTAAAGATAATTGAGTTATTGCGTGAAACTTCCAGGACTTATTTCCTAAAGGATATCATGAGTTGAAAGGGGTAACATCACTCTTTAAGAGAGATGAGGATAAATTTAAATGAGGGTGCATGCCCAGTTAGGAAGAGGCCTTATAGCATAGAATCCTAATCTTGCGTGTCAAGGTAAAGGAAGAGATTGATAGGATGTTCAAGTCTGGAATCATCAATCCTATTGAGGATTCATGAGTGGGTTATCCCTTTGGTGATAAGCATAAATGAAACATGGAAGGATAAGGATCTGTGTGTATTATAGGTAGTTGAATGATGCTTATGTAATAAATAGCTTTCACTACACCATTTACAAAGGATATTTTGGAGGGCATTGTAAGGTGCAAGATCAACTCCTTTATTGATGGATTTTATGGATATCATTAGGTTGAGGATCGCTAAAATAAGATCAAGAGAATACAACATTCACCACTGGAATGGGGAAGTTTTGCATACACAATTAGGCCTTTTGGATTTAAGAATACGTATGCAGTCTTTTCGTGCATTGTTGTGCAAGAATTTTAGGAGTTCATTCATAAGTTTTTACAGGTTTAATTAGATGATTGGACTATTTTTGGGCTAGTAAAATATCATTGTGATAATTTAACACTTATGTTTGATATGTACCAACAGTTGAGCATCTCTCTAAACATTAAGAATTGTATTTTTTGTTACACTCTTTGGGGACTCTATTGTGGACATATTATCTGTAAAGAAGGATTATTGGTAGAACCTGGTAAGGTTGTTGTATCATTATGGGCTTAGAGGCACCTACTAACCAAAGTGAGGTACATGAATTCTTGGGGCACACAAGTTAGTACAGGAATGTTTATCAAAGGTTATGCTAGGATTGTCATGACCCTTTGAGGAACTATTGAATAGTAAGGGAAAGTTCCATTGGGGTGAGGTGCACATAGTGCAAGAATTTGAGACATTAAAGGAAATCCTTACTTTTGCACCTATTCTGCACTTTCCTTCATGGAATAAACCATTCCATGTGTATGTGGATACCTCTAGCATGGCCATTGGTGCAATATTAGACCATTTTGGAGAGGTTATTGATTCATAATCCTATTTGACTTTGTAAGTCAGGAAATTGACCCCAGCTATAACAAAATTATCCAACTATGGAGCATGCAAGGTGTTGTCTGTGATTTACGCACTACATAATTTTCATGTAATACTTGCTATTGCAAGCTCCTATTTATTTTTTGTACAAACCACATGGCACTTAAGTACTCTAGTGAGAAATCTCGTTTAACAAGGGTTCGTATGTGTAGGTGGATTCTCTTGTTCCAAGAATTTGACTTTATAGCTGTAGTGAAGCCAGGAAAGAGTAACTCAGGACTAGATCATTTGTCAAGGATTAACTTAGGCAAGGATGCATAGAGAATTGAGGATACAATGTCCGAATGCACAAATTTTCAAATTGAACTCTGCATGCCCTCCGACTTAGAGGATATTGTTGTATTTTTATGTAAAGGTATGGAACATTAGGGAGATGAAAGATTTGGAATAAGAAACAACTTGTTATATGCGTTGCACGCCTTACATGTTAAGTAGTGGAGATTTATACAAGTTAGGTTGGGATGAGGTTTTGTATCATGTGTGTACTAGAGCATAAGTGTACTTCCATTATGGAGGAATCTCATGTTAGAATTGTAGGTGGCCATTACATCAAGAAATTCTACCGTGTACAAAGTTTCTTATTGCCAGGAATTTTGGATGGGAAACAATTTACAAGGATTGTATATAATATTGTAAGGCCTATGACCATTATTAGCACCTCAAAAATCCTGGGCATAGAGATGAAATTCCTATTGAGGCCTAGTGTTAGCAAAAAACCTTTTGAAAAATGGGCAATTGACATTTGTGGGTCCTATTTCCCCACCCACACGTAGGACGGGATTGCAGCTACGTCATAACTTGTACCAGATTATCCTACAAGGTGGGCTAGAAGCAGTGCCTACAAAGGATTACACAAAAGCTACTACAACAAGGTTTATGTCGGAAAAAAATAATCAACAAGTATGGATTTCCATTAAGTCTAACAAGTGATAAGGGCACTCATTTTCTTAATGAGACTATCAGGATAATATTTACAGAATTTATGGTGGCACACCATAAAACAAAACCTTATCACCCACAAGCTAATGGCACTACTTAATAGCTTTTAACAATATCTTGGGACATATATTGAAAAATATTTGTGATGTTGGAAGGAAAGACTGAGCATGATAAAGTATCTTTTGTAATTTGGGCATACAGGACTAACCTACCAGAGGTTGAATAAGGCCACACCCTTTTAGTCGGTGTTTAGCATGAGAGGATGTTTTACCATTTGAATTCATGTTATCTTCCCTGTTTATTGCATGTGTAAGTGGATTGGATGATGAGCAAGCACTTGAAGATTGTACATTGATAAATTGACATAGTTGGATGAAAGGCGTGCACAATTGCTTCATTGGATTCTAGAAGATCAGAAAAGATCCAGGAAAAAGGAATGGCATGATAGGAATATTAAGGATAAAAAGATTGACGTTGGACATATTGTTCTTCTTTATGATTCAAAGTTTTTTTTTCCATTCTAGAAAATTCTATGTGCATTGGTTAGGACTGTATGTTGTGACTTACATACTTGATTCAGGCACTTTCCAGATTACAAGCACTGGATGGGACTCAGGTTTCCCAGTTACTTTCAATGGAAGTAGGTTAAATCCCTACTATAAATAATTCTTCTTGGTGGTTGTAATAAGGTAGTATTGTCCACTTTAGATTATATTTCCTTTCATGAATTCATTTTATATGCGTTTTATTTCAATGCTACTATGATTTTTTCAATTTAGTTCAGTGTTTTGTGTAAAAAGCGTGTTTGTGTGCCAGTTTTTTATTACTATATATTGAGTTTATGCGTAAAGGACCATGCATACAATTAGTGTGCGGTAGAAGGAAAGAAATAACACACTGGAGGAGCTAAATATTTAAAAATACTTTAAGAACTAGAGGAACACACGTCATTGGTGATGGTGGTTATTGAAAAATGGTGATAAAGGGGTCATAAATAGGATGATGATAATAAGGACGATGCTAAAGAAAAAATTCACATACAAGGAATAAATGTACTGGGAAACATGTGGTAGGTAGCGGCATGAAGAACTACTTGGTATATGACACAAAGGTGTATGTACTTTGGCGCATGACACACGCGTAAGGAGGTCTACGGTTGGTGAAGTAGTTTGTGCGCTAGAAGGTTAAATTTGGTATGCACATAGAAAACTCATAGAAAGTGCACTTGGAACTGTAAAAAATGGTGGTAAAAAGTGGGAAAGACAAATTTAATGCAGTCGTATGGTCGTAGTTGGTAAGAAATTAATGCGAGTAAAAATTAAAACACTATAAAAGGAGCATCACGGTAAATCATTTTTAACTTAAATTGCATGAATTTATGGAGAATTATCATATGACCTAGGGAAAACCTTGGTGATCGAGAAATATATTTCATGCAGAACTAAAAAATCATGAACTAGAGGCTAAAGGAGAACATGACCGAGTGAGGAGAGTTCCTTTGGAAGGGGTCTTGCAGATTAAATAGCCTGGTGTGGATTTTTTTTTATTAGGGTTTTATGAGCTAGGGCATGGAATTTTGAATTGAAATAGATAAGTAAAATAGTGTTGCATCTAGGTTTTGTGGCAAGAGGTTTGGATTATCAAGGAAATTAAGGCACAAGGTAGAGTTTTGATATTACATGACTAAAATGATACCAAAAAAGGTAGTAACCACTTCACCAAAGAAGAGAGGTAAGGGAAAATACAAATGAACCCCCACAATCGACATTCATGAGGAATGGTACTCAAAAATGTAGTACCCAGATGGAATGCTAATGGGAAAAGAGTGGGTGTCCCATGTGAGAAGCATGACAGTTAGTTATTATAACCATCGAACTGACCTAACCATGTATGACATGGCAACAGAGCTTTTCCATCTGACAGAAGAAATAACCTCTTATGATAAGTCGATGTATGATGACAAGGTGAAGAGGGTATTAAATAATGATGGACTATTGTAGCTATATGAGCTTCTGTTCTTCGGGAAGCCTAATAGAATATATCAGTGGTTAATGTCGTGTGTGCATGAAGAACATTTCTATTTCGTAGGTAGAAGGATGTGCATCACCGTTTAGTTTATTGAGAAGTATGATGGACTAATTAATATTAGTAACTCCGTTGATGATGACTTGGGTAATGATGTTAAGGAGAAGAAAATTTTAGAGTATTAGTACAAGAAAGGAGGGCACGCATTTGACACTATGAAGTTAGATGATCCTGTAATGAGGATGGCCTCATATTTTCTCACAAAGCTAAGTGGATAGGAGATATGGACACAAGCAAATAAAATATGGTTGTACATATGAGAGATAATATCAGAAGGAGCCATATACAATATTTCCTCCTTTATAGCAGAGGGTATTATTGATGTTGCATGTGATGGGGATAAGATCATGTTTGGGAACATCTTGCTTGTAATAGTGTTTTTTGATATTGGGGTGCCTAATGGGCCTAAATATAAGATATGGTAGTATCATACAGAATATCCCTCCCCTGTAAAATGATTTGCTAAGTATACTTGCGACACGGTGACACCAGTATACAAGGCGTGAGTGGACAAATGGTATAAACAAATACATGTTGCATTTGGCGATGAGTGGGGGATTACAGAATAGTTGCCTGCCCTTTTGGATGGATTTTTTAATTTTGTTATGTATCAAAAAAATTATATTGGGAGGTTTATGTTGACTGATGGGACCCAAATCCCATGGTGCAAACTTCCATTTTCCTTTTCAGGAGAGTAATTTCAGGCTGCAATGAATAGATTCAAGGAGGCACAAAAATTGAGGTATGATCTAAGGGAAGTAGATAAAGAGCACCATGAGATGCTCCAAACACTTGTCTACTCCACGAAGTGTGATTATGAGGAAAATTATGTTTTAGAAAGCATACATTTGATGAAACCATTAACATTGCCTATAGCTTCAATTGATGCAGCTAGAATCTATATTTATCTAAGGCCAAAAAAATTGATGGGGAATTCATGGAAGATGATGTGATTATTCCTGAGGATCCCTCTACGTAGAATAAGGTTGACCTAAAGAAGAAATTGTGTGAAGATTCTCCTTCTATCAGTAGAACTGAAGGAGTGAGAAAATATAAAACTCTAGTTTCAAGCACGCCCACCAAACAAACTTTCGAGAGAAAGGAGAAAGGGACCAGAACCTATGTTAGGAGGCATCCTATTAGAATAAGGTCTTTAGTACAAAGTAAATAGAATATTTCCCATATTTTGAACTCTAATAAGACAGAGAGTTAAGAGAAACAAGGAGCTAAAAGTGAAGAAGAACCGGTTAAGAAGTTAGGTCCACAAGTGCATACGGTTGAAGAATCAGATGAAGAAGGACAAAATGAACACTTCAAGGATGTACATATAAGGAATATGGATGAAAATGGTATCGGTGTGACCATCACAAAAGTTATAAAGGAAAACCCTAACCCTCTTGAAGATCCTAAGGATAGGTACACACCCGACCCAAAATTGGAGAGCAGTGTGAAGAAAGAAGTTGAAGAGATTATTGAGCACTTAGTAGAGCATGAGGTTGCACATAGCACAGAAGAAAAAAAGAGTGAAGGAAAAGAAGGGATCATGGGAAGAGAATTGTTCCTTACTTTAGGTTTCCCCAAGGGTGATCATAGAAAATATAAACATACATCCCCCAAGGACCTATTATGTAATATGTTGAGGATCCCAACAAGGTTCTGCACAAGGTACCAGAGCACAATCCCTACAGATCAACTTTTTTTTGTCATCATTTGATAAGAAGAGCATGCTACTACACACAATAAATATGTTTTCTAAGACATTTGAGTCACACATTGAGGAGATAGAGTGATCCATAGGGATCTATAAAAACACACCTCTTCATCAGTTCTATCAGCACCAAGAAGAGAATTGAAAAAAATGAAGAAAAATGAGGAAAATGAGGTTATGTCAATTTTTTAATAGAACCGCAACTCAGAGTAGAGTGGTATTTTTAGAACCACCACCCAATTTAGGTGGTAGTCCTAAAACCACCGGTCTACACAGGGCAACAGTCCTAACACTTTTTACGGGAAAAATAAAATCAAGAACAAACAGTTCTAGAATTCAATGAAATGGTTATGTCTCTTCCCTTCCATGCCCTTTCACATCCTTCAATGCACGGGAGGACATGGGAAGGCCTATAAATGTATGAAAAGATCAAGAGAATTCATGATTCAGAGATCCAAAGAGATTAAAGAGAAAAGGTTTTAAGTTTAATGAGAGAAAATGAGCAAGATATTCAGTGTTGGAGTGGAATTGTAGGAGCAAGGTGTAGAAACAGAGTAAGAAAGCATAGGAAAGGATAGGTTTACATTTTCATCTCCATTTTTAACTTCTTGTAATTTGTAATTGTCTATAATTTACCAATAAAAGTGGGGATAAAGAGTGTTTTTCCCTTCCCGACTGTGGGAAGAAAGAGTGTTTTTCCCTTCCCGACTGGTTTTCCTCCATTGGGGGTTTCCAGGATAAAATTATTAGTCTTTGGAGTTGAATTTGTTTCCATTATCTATAATTTCCCTTCTATATCAGTAGATAATCAGTCACTAAATCTCTAATCTTTAAACAATCTATCATTTTCCAAAGTTGAAAGAAGAACAACATAATTGTGTGATTTCGTAGAGTTCCAAAGTAGAAGTTTACAGATCACTTTGGTATCAGAGCTGATTATATATCTAGGACTATGGTATTCAATTATTTCTTGTGATTTGTATGACAGTGACAAGATCCAAAGGTGAATAAGATTTACCTTGTGAACCATAAATTTATATGAAGAAGTGGAAATAGAGAATTCAATCTCAAATGGAGGAAGAGAACTTGGTCCATAGAGTCGAGATGCTAGAGACCATGATGGATAGGTTGCATAGAAAATAAGAACAGATTTTTAGATATGAAAAAGATAGATTCGATTAAGAAAGAATCTGTGGACTCATTGGTTCGAGCACTGGCCAAAAAAATTGGTATCGGAAAGATCCATGAAGAGGAATAATTGGAAGAGCGTGAAGAAGAGACGTTAATTGTAAGCGAAAAAGTAAAATCTACCCATACGCCTTTTAAAGTCAAAATGAAAGTTAAAATAAAGAATTTTCAAGGACAAGTAGATGCAGAATTACTAGATAAATGGATAAAATAGTTGGAATTCTATTTTAGTGTGTATAATGTCACTTAGGCACAAAGTATTACCTTTTCATGTCTCAAAATGGAAGTTCATGCTCTGGTTTGATGGGAAATGCATCTAGCCACTTGTGAAAAGAAGAAATGTCCTATTCTCAGTACTTGGAAGGGTTTTAAAGATTTTATTAGAGATAACTTCTATCCTATTGGCCATAAGAATGACATGATGATTAAGTGGCAATACTTTAGGTAGGGCAATAGTCAAAGTGTGCAAGATTACACTACAAAATTTCAGAGACAAACCATGTTGCTTAATATGGACTTGGAGGATGAGGATATTCTAACCAAGTATTTGGGAGGACTTCACACTCACCTTGGGAGGAACATATCTTGTATACATGAATCTCCATGAAACCCAAGGATCTCAATGAATCTTGTATACAATCATACTACATTGATGACAAGAAGAAGCAAGGAGAAACATATCCAAAAGGAGACCAGTCAACAGATCAGTAGGAAAAAGAACAAGGGAAGACAAGTAGCAAAGGTAAATAAAAAGGTAAACATGCCACTACTATTATACATAATTGTAAAGATCCTAAGAATTTCAAAAATAATTGTGATATAAATGGACATACTGATGCCACATGTTGGAATTTGCATATGGAATTGCACCCAAAGCACCAAACTAAAGATTCCAAGAAATCCATGGCCTTTGTGAAGACAAAAGGAGAGGTGGAGATTAAGGATGGTTCGGATGTAGAAGAGAGGCTATGATGCATGATCACTAACATGTATGGAGGAGTAGAAGAATAGATGAGTAGGCTTTTTCGAATCAGAATCCAAATCAAGAAGACTAAGGTAAATGTTTTAGTAGATTCTGGTTCTCAGTCAAATTTACTTCTGATGCGATTGTAGAATAGCTTGGCCTAGAGAATTACACGTATCCACATTCATACCCATTGGGATGGGTGAAGAATGGTGTAGAAATACAAGTTACAAGGAAGTGTAAGTTTTATTTTGGGATAAATACCCAATACATAAATGTTTAGAGGTTGATATCATTCCACTTGATGCATTTGACGTTGTCTTTAGAACTCCTTACTTGTATGTCAAGGATGTTGTGTTCACAAGAGGGAGAACTAGTATAAATGGGTCAAGGACAGAGTCAGTTTCAGCATCTGGGCACACCAGAGCAAATAAAAGAAGGCTATGGTAAGTGTCAACCAAGCACTAAGACTTATTCAGGAAAATCATTAGTTTTGTTTACTTTTGTTGGAAGAAAAATATAATGGACTTGAGAGCACGGATATTTTGGATAGAATTTTTCATTTTTTGTAAAATAAACCACCATAAGAAATGCTCTTTCAAGGAGCAAAACAAACTTCCACTATGCAGTTATTGTATCTACCTATGGATTCACTGGACCTAACCATGGGACAACAAGGAGAAGAGGATATACAAGGAACAAGGGTGACTATAGTAGCATCATACATGTAGAGGATTCAGTCAATCCATATCAAGAGACAAAGACAAGCAAGAAGGACTAAACAAATATAGTATGGGGCCTTTTTCATACTTGAGTAGGTTGGAAAAGAAACATTCATGTCATACTTCATGCAAATGCACACAATAGCAAGTTGTAAGAGCTTGCACCTACTAAATCCATATATGCATGAAAAAGAAGGAAACATATAGAAGCTTCCTTCTAAATAGGATTGTCCTCGAGGAAACTCAGAGGAGGATGTAGCACTAGAGTAGAAAACCATAGATCCATAAGAGTCTTGGCAGGTTGGACGAGGGAAGACACCAAGGCACACCTAGTGGTACTCGAAGGAGCAAGAGATGGATTTAATCCCTCTACAACTCCCCCACTAAGATTTTGTCAAAAAAAATCCTCCTAAGAAAGGGAGGTCTGATCCATGGGGATCTAGAAAAGTAGATCACTTCATCAGTTCTATCAGCACCAAGAAGGAGAATTGAAGAAAATGAATAAAAATGAGGAAAAGGTGGTTCTATCAAATTTTAATAGAACCACCACTCTTAGTAGAGCAGTAGTTACAAAAATTCCACCCAACCTGGGTGAAAGTTCTGTAACCACCACCCAGCCAAGGTGGCGGTCCTAAAACCACTGGTCTACACAGGGCGGTGGTCCTAACACTTTTTACAGGAAAACTAAAATCAAGAACAGGCAGTTCCAGAATTCAAAGAGATGGTTGTGTCTCTTCCCTTTCATGCCCTTTCACATCCTCCAGTGCATGGGAGGACATGGGAAGGCCTATAAATATATGAAAGAAGTGAGATAATTCATAGTTTAGAGATCCAAAGAGATCAAAGAGAAAGAGGTTTTAATTTTAATGAGATCAAGTGAGCAAGATCATTAGTGTTGGAGTGGAATTCTAGGAGCAAGGTGTAGAAACAGAGTAAGCAAGCATAAGAAATGAGAGGTTTACATTGTTGTCTCCATTTTCTACTTATTTTAATTTGTAATTGTCTATAACTGATCAATAAAAGTGGGAAGAAAGAGTTTTTTACCCTTCCCAACTAGTTTTCCTCCATTAGGGGTTTCCAGGATAAAATTGTTAGTATTTGGTTTTGAATTTGTTTCCCTTCTCTAAAATTTCCTTTCTATAGCACTAGATAATCAGTCATTAAAGCTCTAATCTTCAATCAATCTATCAATTTTCAAATTTGAAAGTAAAACAACATAATTGTGTGATTTCTTAGAGTTCTAAAGTAGAATTTTATGGATCACAGAGTTTGAAGTAAGCACCCATTTGTTACCTGATACCTATGAATCAACAATTTCAAGAGATATGTACCCGGTAGTTGATTCTCAGAAATTAATAGATAAACAAGCGTGCAATGCACTTAAAAAGTTATTGGTTGAAGTGGGTTCCATTATTTTTTATAAGAAAATAGTATAAGGTTTATGCAATAGGAGGTGGAAGATAATAATAAAGAAATAATTGAAATGGATAAGGAGACAAAAGAGAAGGAAGAAATTATTATGTAGCTCAAGCAAGAGTTTAGGGATAAGAAAGGACAGACGTGTGTGCTATACAAAAGATAGAGTGCATAGCTGATGCCATTTTAATTGCACGCCCATACCTGGCACTCTCGGATAATATAATGTATGAGTCTTCCTTTCATTGTCTTAATGATCTAACATGCATAATTACTTCCTAACCGGTAACCCTTTCTTTAGAATCTACATAAGAAGTTATGGCATGGCAAAAGTAGCAATAAAAAGAACAGGTTAAAGCCCCCATAATGGAGTATAGTGAATTGATGGAATCGTTGAAGGAATCTTCTTGCATGCTAGAGGTTGTATATGACAATTGTTAGGATAGGTACCATGCGGTGGGACTGCTTGTTGCAAAAGATAAAGTGGATCTCAAGGAGTTATATGCCAAGAATAAAGGGAATGAGGTAGAACAAGAGAAGATATTGTTTGAATTTGAACAAAAGAGGGAAGAAATTTATTCATTAAGGGCTTCAATTTAAAATAAGTTGAAGGAACTCTACCTACAGGTCATGCATAAGATGGATGTGCTAAAATTTTTGGGAAAGCAATTGGAGACCCTGGTGGACACACTGAAGGCTACGGGTGAGGAACTAACATTTGAAGAAGTCACTATTATGATAGGGGATGCCTTTACTTAGGCGCACAGTGAACTAGAAGGGTGGAAATCATTATAGGCATTGGTGAATAAGGAGTTCCCCCTCCTTTTTGTATAGTATCACTTGGATTCTTTTATTCATTGGCATAGGCCAAAGATATATTCTTTCATTCTTTGATTCTTGGAGGATTATTTATCATTATTTGGGTAATCAAATAGAGTTTTTCCAAGGATGGAAAACATGCCTAGTGTGGGGTAATGTTGGGCCTTAAAGAATAGTTATGTATTGCAACGTGCATGTAATAATAGTAGAGGAAACTTGAACAAGAGAGAATATCATGAACACAAGCATGGATGACAGTATTCACTTGTGGGAGAAAAAAAAGGTACTCAAGGATTTATTCAGGAGAGTTGAGGACTTTTTTAATTTTGAGCAAGATGTTAAATATAGATATGGATTGGGTGCCACACAAGGGAAGATTCCATGTAGGAATAAGTCTATTTTTTGAGTGAAGAACTAGCATTTTGAAATGGATCATGAAGACTTGGAGGCTATGCAAGGCTATTTTGGGACAAGTGGAAGAAAAAGTGACATGTAGTGTTTTGGGCTAATAATAAGATTGGAACTAAAGTTATCTATAGATGATCTATTATTAGAATAGCTTACATTCTCTCTTGTTATCTTTGTAAGTGGAGCATGGCTATTCTTAGCATGCAACATATTTTGAGGATTCTTAGGTAGTGAAGGGAAAGTCCCCACCCCTGTGTGTGTGTGTGTGTGTGTGTGTGTGTGTGTGTGTGTGTGTGTGTGTGTGTGTGTGTGTGTGTGTGTTAATTTGGATAGTTTTAAAGAGTCCCACTTTATAGAAGATTTATGCTACTGGTTTGTGAATGTGCATGACCTATGGTGATAATCATGTGTATGTATTCAGATTCTATGTTTTACAGTGATTATTACAATGGATATTTGTGGATGGATATTGGTTATTGACTTATCTGTAACTGGATCTTGCATAGCAAACCTGATCCTGATTCTTGTTTAACTTATTCTTACATGTGGTTGTGATGTAGATCTAGTTGTGGTTTATCTATGTATGACTGTTATGGATTTTTTGTTATGATTATGGATTATTTATCTCTTCATGTTAGCTCCTTTACAAATTTGTCATAAAAGAGGGACCTGGTACCCTTGTGCACTTTAGGTGAGTACTTAGGTCTTTCTGAGTGATGTGCCAGTGCGCCTTGTGATGTTATTGGTAAAATAAAATACTACAAGTGGATTGAGTAAAATTATCAAATCCACATATAGTGGTGATAGTGGTATTAATTTTAGTAGGATAAATACCGATTTGAGTCAGCAATGAACCAAAATAGATATGTAAGCTAAAGTCATTATCAATCAAGGTTCACTAGATGAATAACTCCTAAATTCAAGAAATAATAAGAAGGGGTGAGCATGATGCGATAGTCAGTGTAGGAGGAATATAAGTTGCATTAAATTAATGACCTTTTCTAATGCCTTAAATATATCCAGAAGAGAAGAAAGGTAACTGATTGAGTATCATTGGCCAATGTGAAAGAATGTAAAACATCCTATAAGAGATATTTATAAACAAGTGTTTTCTAAAGTAGCTCTAAAAGAGATATATTAGCATGAGTATTACTTATTTGTTCCAATATATCCCCTTTAAAATAATCACTAGTCTTGTCTATAAAAGCTACATGAAGTGGAGGAAAGGGTGGGTTACCCCCAATTGGGTACTTTTTTTTCATGTTGTAATTGCATTAACTGGGGATCATATAAATAGGATTAGAATGAGGTGGGTATTTGGTAGTGACGGGAATGATATCATATTATTTATCTATGTAAGTAGGATTCATATCATCCATTTGATAAGCATGGCTATTACAAGGGACTTCATCTGTATGTGGAGTATGAGCATGGACTTAGTTAGAAATGTAATAGCCTATACTAGCATAAGGTAGTAAAAATTTAGGATTAAAGTGGATATCATATAATATTAAAGGAATATTCATAATTATAATCAATATAATGACACAAAAAAGTAAGAGAGATGAGCATACATAATTAAATATTATGGAAACTAGGGTTTGATCAAAAAATGTTTGATTCAAGAGTTGGGTTCACCAAAATGTTTACACCCTTTTTAACCTCAATAGATCAAAATGTAATGGGAATACACAATATTAAAAATGAATGTAAGGCTTGGAAATTATGAGCTATTCTAATTATTTAACTTCCAACATTAATTATACAATATCATAATAATGTATTGGTTCTTTCAGAAAATTATTACCATATCCTACAAATTGGAAAAACACAATAAGAAATATATACTTACCTAAATAGAGCTACACATGAGAGATCTAGATGCACAGGCTAGATGATATGGGATTTAAAAGGCTAAAGATGTTTAATTTATGGTTTTGTGACTTACAACCATTCTAGTGCAAGACCGTATATAAAATCTATTCTTGACCCCATGGTACGGTCTTAGACCCTCTTGGAATGATAGTATGTAACTTTATAGGTCTTTTGGTGATCTATAAATGTGCTTCACTATTAAACCCTAATTGTTGCACAATTTTAGAAACCATATGTAATTAGGTGAATCAGGTCAAAACTATAACCATGGGTGGAAGAACCTACACAAATTTTAGTGTTAGGGTTGAAGTGAAATCCATGCACTTCCTATGTCATCAATGTTATGAAGAATCGGTAAACCACATGTAGTTCTCCACCTATCATGTAACATCTATATGAATTCAACTAATTCAAAACTTAAAACTATTTCAACATGCTTGATAGGTTTTTGCTCTTACTAAGATTTTGAGGTGGGGAGCTTGGTGTGCTTGGAAAATATGGAATCTAGACTCCTTAACTTTATTGATTTCTGTAGAATTTTAGTATTGGCTTCCCTAATGGATGTGAATCAACTTTGAGAAGATTTAGGGAGTTTATTTTATGAGTGTTTCAAATGAGTGTATTAAGGGATTTTCTATGTGCTTGTTAGGTTATGTTAGGTGATTAAATGAGGTGTTGTTAACTTGATTATACAGGGTTTTGAAGGTAAATCATCATAATAAGGTGACCCATGAAGATGAAAATACCCAACAAATGTTATTGCATCAAAATTAGAGTTGGAATATATGTCGGTATAGGACTATATACGTTGGTCAAGAATGGATTAAACAACTTGACCAATATGTACAGTTTTGGGAAGGGAGAATGTTAATCAAATCTAAAATTTACATAATGGAAATAAACATTTTTCCTTTGATATTATGTATTTATATTAAGAAAGTTTTGACATATCAGTGTGTGGGAATAAATAAGTTAGGAAAGAGACAACAAGATGTATTGAGTGGGGGTAGAATGTGGTTATTTGTCTTATTAAAGGAGCACAATCAAAATTAGCAGTATCAAAGGGTGAATTGCTAAATTTGAGTATCTACAACAGGTAAGTAGTTATACCCCTATTTAGTATTTTTCTTGCACATGTATTTTTTATATTATTCATCCATTTCTATAGACTATAATATATGTAAGTTTGATTTTATCTATTGCATTATCTTATTATATTCTTCCCCTTAGCTTTATCCTCCCCTTAATTAACCCTAGTAGGATACCTATCTTTATCTTAATTGTAGGCCTTGGAAACCTATAACTATCCTATGGTTAGTGTCATTATCCTCTAGAATTATGACCTTGGCACTCCTTGAGCACCTTTTTATCTACATTATGTGTTTGGACATAAATTATATCCCTGCATTTGAGAACCTAGTTAAGAAAATATATTTTTCCCATCATACACTCTAGTAAACTTGTAGTGAATCTTACTCTATAAAAAATTAGGTCAAATCCATTCTATTTTCTTATTTTTCCTACTTTCTCTACACCATTGGCACTTATGTAGAACCATACTACACAGATGATACTATATGAACTTCAATAAATATTTCTAAATGCCATCGACACCTTGTAAACTTTCTTTATGGTTGATCCCATTTTCAATAATCTTATTTTGTAGTTGATATCTTCAAATGCCATCCAACCCTATACAATTTTATTACACATTCAATCCCTTGATAAAAAAATTTACATAAATCCTATTTCAGGCATATTTACTTCACTATGGACAATTTACTTAGTGATTCTACTACATCCTCTAATAATCCATCTTTGTGCAATGTTAATAGTTCTCCAAATAGAAGACTTTCTAACTGAGTTCCTCATTACACTTATTACTTTTCTATAGAAAATAATGTTCATAATTCCAATCCTCCACCTAAAAGTATATAGACCAAATCCAAAATTCAAAACCTTGTCTTCAAAACTAAATAAGAAGGGTGTCAAAGGAATGACAAAGATCTGGAGGGAATCCGTGAGCATCGACACGTTGCACTTAACCGCGGAAATGGTGTAGCTTCAAGATCAAAGCAAGAACTCACCTGAAAAGCAATGTGCATGCATTGAGGGAAAAAGGCTCAAAAGAGGCCCATACTCCATTGTTCATAGATCAGAAAAGGTGTGTATATATAGGGGAGTAAATGTGTAACTCCCGTGTAAGAAAATATTCCTCCATAATGGAGAAGAGGAGTTACTTTCCCAAATGGGAATGTAACTCCTATGACACAACTTACACATATGACAGATTCTGTAAGAGAATCTGTCATAACTAATATGACACCTAAGACCTATGATCTCACCTGGTGAGGTGGCAATACACCTAATAAATAAATAAGAGGTGAAGGAAATTCCAAACACAGCAACACCCCCCCTTCATTGTAACTTATGATGAGGTAGCAAGTCAAAGATGAGAAGTGGGTCCTGGCACAAGGCCTGATGAGCTACCCACGCATAAGAAAAAGGTCCTGAGCAGTGAAGGAAAAATGAGTGGGAAAAACATCCACCACAAGAGAACAAAACACTCTCTAATCTAAGAAAGATGCCAAAAATGGGTCCCAGCCATAGACGAGCCTGAAAAGGTACCCATGTACAAAGAGGCAATCTCTCAGAAAGAAGAAGAAGAGAGAAGAATAGGGAGATGAGAGGAATGCAGAAGATGCCATGGATGGATCTAAACTCTGCAGCTCTAGGTCTCCCAGAAGAATGTTGATCACAAGATCCTCTACCTCTAGACTAAAGAAGATCCTCCCAGATCAAACTATGTGCCTGCCCTTAGGAAGGATAGAAATGACGTGCTGAAAGTCCACCCACTCCATAAAGTAAACTGAAGGTAGTAACATGAAGAACTCTGAGTCCAGTGCATGAAAGTGTGACATAGGTCTAGTGAGTGAGTACCAAAGAATTGAAGGTAATGCCACGTGTGTAGAACTATCAGAGTGAAAAAGAGGAACACCCACAAAAAGGATGTCCAAGTGATGTGAAAGGAATAAAAACATCCTCCACAACAAAAAAGGGATCCACAGCTGAGGGTGGATCAATGAAGGTGTCTGGAAAAGTGGAAGTGGTAAGAGTCCCAGAAGGTGCACTCCCAACAACGGAGATGATGAACTCCTCAGAAACACCTGTAGATGTATGAGGGACCTGTAGTGCATCACAAGTAGACTCTACGAAAATACCACTAAGGTCAGGCAGATACTCATCCCAATGAGGGGGATCAATAAACAAAAGAGTTATCTCAGATAGGTATGAGTCATCCAATGAAGGTAGAGGAGTGAAGTGGGAATCACACACTGGAAGTGGAAAGGAGGCTGGTGTAATGATGGTGTGAGACTGAGTATGAGACTGCTCGATATTTGATGAGATGTGGGATGTGTCAACACTCTCTGGAATAGTGAGAGAAGGAGGAGAAGAGTCCTCTGTAGTACTCTCAACATCAGAACTGGATGCACAATCCTCATCATCAGAAGTAGAACCAAGTCAATCTATGTCATTGGAATTGTCATCACATGAAGAAGAGGAGACAACTAAATCAGTAGCGGCAACAATGGCGGTAGTATGTGAAGGGTCTCTATAGAGGGACTGAAGAATGCTCCAGACACTGTGAGGTGGATCTGAGTGTGCCACGTGAAACCAGAGAGAATGAGAGACATGCATCATCATGTGACCAAAGATGTGGTCGCAAGTGTCGAGGAAGTCCTCTAGATGACAATGATCAGCGGGTGAAGTAACTGGCCCAAGCAAGAAGGGTAAAAGACCCTTGTGAGCAAAGTAATGTTCCATGGAAGCACACAAAGCTAAATAGTTCCCTCTCCTGGTGAGAAGTGGTAGAGGCTGTAAGGTGATCCTACGATGCTCAAGTCTAGAAATAGCACTCTCCATGATGAAAAATGCAAGATGCACAAAAGCAAAACGTCAGACTTGGCTGATAATGCATCTGCAAGTGAAAGCCCAATAGTATAGTCAACCCCCCCAGAATGTGGCACTTTATAAAAGTAGTGTGTTTACAAAAATGACAATGTCATCACGTAATGTGTGAAAAATTGTGTAACTTTGACTAAAGAAGTGCTCAAAAATGAGCTGCGAGTCAAAAGTTATGGCATTAAAAGGATTCCCGCAACTAATGGAAAATGCCACTAAATGCTGCAAACGCATTAAAAAAGCTCTCAAAATGAGTGCAAAGGGTATCATGTGACTACTCATTGGAAATGGAATAGATTTTTAGTAGGGTTTTGTTTTGACTGCAAGGGGGGATTAGCCTCCTACCAACCTCGGACCTCACCCTCTGTCTTCGACGCTCGTAGGAGGGTTATAATACAAGCCAAAAACAGCCTTAAAAATTAATTGCATGCCATTACAATGAAATGTTTTTTTAACACGTTAAAACATTCAAAGGTGGGATTTGATTTATCAATAACCGATCCCAAAAAGGTGTGTTGACCATGCTGATGAATGGTAAGGTAAACCACCGTGGATGTTGATGTAGACCACATGCCACAAAAAAACTACCAAAAAGGTGGAACGGTTATAGGGGAGCTTAGCTTGTGCGTGTCAAGTGGGATTTGGTCTGTAGGAAATGTAGAACATAGAAAATGTGAACAGGAAATGTACGTTGCAGATTCCATGCAGGGTTGGTGGCACGCAGCAATGGTGAAACGTGGCAGGGTTGGTCACTGCAGAGAAGAAAAACATAGAGATTGAACGTGGCAGGGAATGTAAGCTGAATGCTTGCCAAGCCAATCAATAGTTTCCAACGGGTTTTGACTATTTGGTGCATAGAGAACAAAGGGAAAAAATTCAGGTCGCTGACCAAAACAGCAAGTCTGATGTGAATCTCATGCAGGTTCAAATGGTCAAACCAAAACAGTGAATGTCGAAGTGGATGTAGAGGAACACTGAAAAAAGCATGAGGTAGAACCAATGCAAGACCAAGTCAAGAGAACCAACCAAGAAAGAAACAGCAACCCAGGGAGCTGAACTAGTTAAGGGAAGCAACAGGTAAGCATGTAGAGTTCCAATCATGTGAAATTGAGCCCAAACACTCATAGCACAAGTGAGGCACAAGTCGAGGGAGCTAGGGTGCGGATGTAGCTAGAAGCTAAGCTGGAAAAATGTGAGTTGACAATAATGCAGCGAGCCCAAATGAGTAGCTCATGAGAGTTATGAAAGAGGTTCCTGAGTGACTCGACAAAATTGGGGTTGAGCTAGGCAAGAAAAACAACTTCCATAAAATTTTAACAAACTCAGAACCAGCACTAAACCTAAACAAGATCTGCAACCTTGGAACACAATAAACCTCATGAAAACACCTCCAAGTCACATGTAAACCTAGATAATTGAGTGTTCAAAGACACTAAACTCGAAAAAAACCCAAACTTGAACAACCACCTCAAACGAACGAACAACCCAGAGAGAGGTATGATGCCTGAATCAGTGCAAGTAGAGCACAAAGCAAGTTGAGATCTTACACATGAAGTTACGAGGCGGTGAGTAGTAAGCAAAAAGGGTGAGTAGCATGATTCCAATCCCCAAGCTCTGATACCATGTCGGAGGAATGACGAAGATCTGGAGGGAATTTGTGAGCATCGACACGTTGCACTCAACCGCAGAAATGGCATGGCTTCAATATCGAAGCAAGAACTCACCTGAAAAGCAATGTGCATGCATTGACAGAAAAAGGCTCAAAAGAGGCTCATACTCCATTGTTCATAGCTCAGAAAAGGTGTGTACATATAGGGGAGTAATTGTGTAACTCCCATGTAAGAAAATATTCCTCCATAATGGAGAAGAGGAGTTACTTTCACAAATGGGAATGTAACTCCTATGACGCAACTTACACATATGACTGATTCTATAAGAGAATCTGTCATAACTAATATGACACCTAAGACCTATGATCTCACCTAAGTGAGATAACTCACCTGGTGAGGTGGCAATACACCTAATAAATAAATAATAGGTGAAGGAAATGCAAACACACCAACAAATGGGAATATGAAGATGTCTCTAAATCATAATTATACCCATACTATGTAAAACAAAGTTCATATGATGACCTTTGAGTTGGAATCAATGGAGCTCCTAGTACAAAACCTCACATTCATAAAAAAATCCTTCAATCAATTCAAATGGAGCCTCTCATTGCCTTTATCACTTCTATGGACATTGGTTTCATTACTAATTCCATCATGTTATCATGTTACATTTTTAGCATGCAAAATTAATTTTTTTTGATCATGACAACTAAGCCCACCATTTGAAAACATCTCTCTTGGTCATTATGAACCCTTCCTCTGGAAATCCCATCAACTCACACATCCCATCCAGTTTTTGTCATCCTCACTATGGCTGAGAGAAAAGTGCTAATATGGTTTTCAATTGTGTTTCATGTGCATGGAAATGGATCCAATTTTATTTCATATGAAGACTAGCCTTTAAAGGTGGAAAATGCTCCTCTAGAGTATAAATTATCCATTTAAAAGCATATCGCCCAATGAGGAA
>CM034152.1:517773397-517972960 GCA_019776745.2 Taxus chinensis
ACAACCCATGATACTGAAGATTGGAGGTTGATTGGTCAGATCCAGAGGATGCTTTATAGACATTTAGGGGTAGACAGAAGAATAATGTATATTTAAATGGGTAAGACTGAGCACAATGATTGGGAGCAGATTGGGATTCATAATCAAACAGCTAGACAGGAATGAGGGGTTGTTTTAAAGAGGTCGTGGAAGAGTGAAGAGGATGTGGATCTGGTGATGGATATGGAGGAAAAAGGCCATGGTGGAGGATGAGGTAAGTCCCTCAGGGAATGATGTTATTATTTACATGTAGATATCCTTACCCACTATAGGTGTGAATGCCCCGAAATACATTTCTTTCTCGAAAAAGAACCATATCTATGAAGAGTTGCCCGGAGCTTATATGAGATCTAGTAAGCAACATAAGAAAGAAAACAAAGGCATTGGGATGGTTAGATATGCAAGTGGTTAGAATATCAGTGGCATGACCCAAGATAGAAACTAGGGTAGGAGGTATTAACAATAAATATTACTAAAGATCTGAATTGGCACGATAAGAGACGGGCATACACTAGAATCCTTACGATCACCAAGGAGGAGGTTTTGTATGCCAAGGTTACCCAAATCCTACTCAAAGAGGAATTCTATCAAGATACCATGGAGGTCCCTCAGGATCTTCAAGGGAGATATAGTGTTAAAGAGTAGTCAAGGAATATGGAAGTAGAGAAAAGTGAAGAAAGAAGTAGAGGTGAAAAATGTCCCCCTTATATTGATGACATCAGAGAGGTTGTAAAATGTTTGCCGCTCTGGAGGAATATTACCATTTCTAGGAAATTGGGGGAAAGGGGAATACCCTGCACACAAGCAATGAGAATGAATGTAAAATCCTACATGCAAATCTTCCCCTTGATAGCATTGATTATGACAAGGAAGTTATTCTGAATGTTGTTGTGGATGGATGGTTGCTGAGCAACATATTGATTGATAAAGGTGTGGAAGTGAATGTTCTTACATTAGATGCATAGGTACAAATGGGGAGGCCTCCATTGCAGCCATCATCTAATATGTTGTTTATGGCAAACTGGACTAAGTCCACTCCCATAGGAATTTTGAAGGATGTATTTTATAAACCAATAAAGGGGCCAAGTTCACTGGGATTTGAGGTTATTAGTACTTATGGAGAAGCTAGTTTTCTAGCCTTGCTGGACAGCCATGGTGTTATCGAAAATAATGTGACTTGAGATTTCAATAAGGGGTATATCATCTTTGAGAACAAGGAGGAAAGGGTTGTAATACACTTTTACATATGGGAATTCTAACACCATATGGTGATCTCTCAGTGAGGAGGACCTCCTTAAACAGAATCTATGTACATGTAGTCAGGACCCAGATGGTCAATGAGCCATCAAAGGAAGGCATCTTACAATGGGAAGATTCTCATTCTATTAGTGATACTATGAGTATTGATTGTGACAATTGGGCTCATGGTACATATGAACTAGTAGGGAGTGAGGTAAAAAACGTGGTTGCACGTAATAATGGACTTTGTTTTTTTCGACGGATAGGTAGCACGGTACCTTGATATACTGGAGCAGAAGATCTTCTTGTATTTTTGAAATCCATGGAAGCACATTGGATAGATCAAATTAAGAGAAGAGATATGTTAGTGTATACCTTACGCAGGACAACAATGTACTGGTGGGTAGTCCACAGAGATAATCTTATAAAATTGGGGGAGATTGGAACCGCCCTATCTACTAGTTTTTTAAGGAGTAATGCACCTATGCGGATTTACAATTATAATGGTGATCAACTTGTTCAGCATCACATTCAGCAGTGTGAGAGACTCAAGACAGTGGGACAGGAAGCATTACCACCTTCACTCTGGGTGCATAGATTGTATTCTACTCTACAAGGATGCATACGTGCCTAGTATGTATATGTAGAACTACATCAAGAGACTGGGAATTGGCAGAATTTGACTATAGGAATGATTCATACCTTTGACTACTTCTCAACTAAACCTCCAGTTGAAGAAACATTAAAATTTGTGAAGTGCTTAACTATGGGAGATAGTGCAAAGGAAGAAGAGCTTATTCAAGAAATATTTTGTGAGACAGAGTCTAGAGCATGTTTTGAAAAGGAAGAATAAATGGACTCCATACTACTTGAATGCACTTGCCTTGAGAAAAAGAAAGGAAAGATGGTTTACATAGTGGATGATGAGGAAGTTAAGAATCTGGATATTGAACATTTATAAGGGGTGTGTGAGGTCTTGGACAGTGCAGATAAGGATACATACACCTATCACAAACCCATGAAGAAAAAGAAGGTAAATAAAGGTTCAGAGGCTAAGCCAAAGGAGGTAATAATTAGATACTATTGGTCAGAATCAGAAGTGGTAAAGATCATTGAGTTACTTAGGGATTATCAAGACTTATTCCCTTAAGGGTATCATGAACTTAAAGGTGAGCATGAATCACTTAGGGAAATGAAGATAAATCTTAAGGATGGTGCATGCCTAGTTAGAAAGTGACCTTATAGAATGAATCCCAATTTACATGAAAAGGTGAAGGAAGAGATTGATAAGATGCTGAAATCTCAAATTATTCAATCTTTAGATGAGTTAGAATGGCTTAGTCCTATGGTGTTAATTATTAAGAAGTGTGGTAGGATTTGAATCTGTGTAGATTATAGGGAGTTGAATGCTACATGTATCACAGACCCTTTTCGTACACCATTCACTGAAGAAATACTAGAAGGAGTGGCAAGGTGCAAAATATATTCATTCAAAGATGGGTTTTCTGGGTATCATCAGGTTAGGATTGCTCAGGAGGATCAAGAAAACACAAATTTTACTACTAAATGGGGTAGTTTTTCCTATACTATGATGCCTTTTGGATTAAAAAATGTGCCTATTGTATTCTCATGGATAGTTGTTCAGGAATTAAAATATTTTATTCACAACTTCTTACAGGTTTATCTAGAGGATTGGATAGTATATGGGCTTGTGAAAGATCATTGTGACAATTTGCACTTAATGTTTAAACGATGCAGACAATTGAGTATCTCTTTGAACATCAAGAAGTGCATATTTGCTACACCTTTTGGAATACTAGTAGGACATATAATCTGCAAGGAAGGTTTTTTGGTTGATCCATCTAAGGTTGCAGTCATTCTAGGCCTAGAAGCACCTACCAGTCAAAGTGAGGTGTGCATATTTTTGGGTCACACAGGATATTATCAAAAGTTCATCAAATGGTATGCAAAATTTGTTGCACCCTTGAAAGAATTACTAAAAGGAAAAGGTACATTTTATTGGGGAGAACCGCAGCAGCGCCCATTTGAGATATTATAGGAAAAACTTACTAACGTGCCCATTATGCGCTTTCCCTCATGGGATAAACCATTTCATGTGCATGGGGATGCCTCTGGCATGGCCATTGGTGTTGTGTTAGCTCAACCTAGTGAAGGTATTGTAGATCATCCAATTTTATTTACTAGTAGGAAGTTGACTCCTGCTGAACAAAATCATACAACTATAGAACTCGAAGCTTTTTCAATGATCTATGCATTGCACAAGTTTCAATAGTACTTGTTAGCAACACCATTTTTGTTTTATACAAATCACCTGGCATTGAAGTATTTGGTGAACAAACCTATCTTACAAGGGTGCATATTCAGATGGGTACTCCTATTTCAAGAGTTTGACTTTACTATTGTGGTGAAGAAAAGGAAAAGTAACTCTGGACCAGACCACTTGTCTAGAATTCACTTAGGAGAATAAGCATAGACAATTGAAGAAATCATGTCAGATGCACAGTTATATAGGTTACAACGCATGCCATTAGAATTAAAATACATTGTTGTCTTTCTATGGACTGGTGTAGCACCAGAAGGAATGAAGGCATTAGAAAATAAATAGCTTACTATACGTGTGGCACCATTTATGTTAATCAGTGGTGACCTCTATAAGTTAGGCAAAGATGAAGTATTATTTCGGTGTGTATTAGATCATAAGCACAAGGATATAATGGAGGAGGCACATTGTGGTATTGTAGGAGGCCACTATGTAGGTGTGAAAGATCTTACTTGTTCGATTATGGTGGGAGACACTGTATAAAGATTGTAAAGTGTATTGCAAAGAGTTTGACCATTTTCAGCATCTAGGTAAATTATGGCAAAGATATGAGATTCCTTTGAGACCTATTACTAGTGCTAAACCATTTGAGAAATGGGCCATAGATTTTGTAGGACCTATTTTTCCAGCCACGTGTAGCACTGGGTTGCACTATATCATTACTTGTATAGATTATCTCACAAGGTGGGCAGAAGTATCACCTACGAAGGACTGTACAGTGGCTATAGCAGCTAGGTTTCTATGAGATAATTTTCTTACAAGATATGGATGTCCTTTAAGCTTGAAAAGTGATAGGGGTACATAATTTTTGAATGATACAATCAGGATCCTATTAGATGAGTTTATGGTTACACACCATAATACTACACCCTATCATCCTCAGGAAAATGGAACTGTTAAGGCTTTCAACAAGATTTTGAGCCAGACATTGAAAAAAAATTATGATGTTGAAAGAAAGGATTAGGATGATAAAGTGTCAGCTATTCTTTGGGCATATAGAAAAACTTATAAGAGATTGAACAAAGCCACACTGTTTCACTTGGTGTTTGGCGTAGAAGCCGTTATCCCTATAGAATTTATGTTACCTTCTTTGCACATTGTGTGCACTAGAGGTCTAGTTGATGAGAAGGATTTAGAAGATTGTATTGAGAAGATGATTCAACTGGATGAGTGATGCACCATAGCACGATGGATTCAGAAGTAGGAAAAGGCTAGGCAGAAAGCATGGCATGACAGAAACATAAGGGATAAGAAGTTTGAGATTGGACAAATTGTACTTCTCTATGACTCTAAGTTCTTGTGTCATCTAGTTAAACTTAAGGTACATTGGTTAGGGCCATACGTTATTAATTACATCCTTGAAATAGGCACTTTCAAGTTAGAAGCACTAGATGGAACACGGCTACCCGCTTACTTTAATGGGATTAGGCTGAAGCCCTACTATAAATAATTCTTCTTTACATTTGTAATAAGGTAGTATTTCCAATTAGATTAGGTTTCCATTATGTATTTCCTTATTGTATTTCCTTCATTGTCACTATGCTTTGTCACTTTAGTTTTTGTTATTGTGTAATAAGTGCACTTGTGCACATGAAGCTAACTACAGTATGGAGCATGTTGATGCAGAGTGGACTGCACATAATTTTAGTGTGGGGTGTGGTTATTGATATCAAGGTACAGGAATGTTGGAATTGAAAGGTGGAAAGGAATAAGCTGCTATGGGTGTTTGTCAAAGTAAAAATATTGCTTCTCGAAAGAGACCAAGGATGGAGATGAATGAAGGAACAGTGTAACACGAGGTAAGTAGAGGCCATGATAACTACCAGGATAAGGTACAGTGACAAGGTTCTCAGGCACATGGGCATGCACTAAAGAGGATTTTGTGACCAGAGGGTAGGAAGGTTTGATATAAGGTTATAGCTAGGGTGTGAATATGTACCATTCAGAAAGAACAAATTTGGTCAATAAATGAGAGGATACTTGGTAGGTGGAGAAGTAATAAATGCATCAAAATTTGAAAATCTGTATAAGGATGGGATGTGAGTTTATTTTTACCATTGTGATTAAGATTATTTGAGAAAGAGCCAAGTGCGAAGAGCTGAGTAATCGATTTGAGGTGTGAAAGGGTGTTAAACTAGACGTGACAAGTAGATATATGCGTAGAATAAGCTTGTGTCCTCAGTGGTGAAGGGTTTGAGAAAAGCAGGAAGGCAGAGAGGAGCTAGGGCACATGATTTCACCTAGGGCACACTAACTCGAGCCAGGGTTTGAGTTAGGCATTATAGAGTTGAAGAGGCAAGTGTCTATAGAAGGATTGCAAGGTAAAAGTGGCACCTAAGAAAGTAGTTACAATGTGAACAAAGGGGAAGAAGAAGATAGTTATAGAGGAGGAAGAGATTGCACCTAAAATTAATTTTTCAGAAATGCAATATCCAGAGGGTGTCATATTCATCCAGGAGTGGGATTCACATATAAGAGAAAGAAAAGTGACCGAGTATAACCACAGGACAACATAGAACAAAAAGGAAATCAATGCCCTGCTCAACACGAAGACAAAAAAACACATGGCAGATGACATGCCGTTTTATGATGATGCAGGTGAGAAACTTCTAATTATAATTGGAGTCTACCAATTATATGAGCTTCCATATTTTGGGAAGTATGATCCTTTATACCGATGGCTCATGAGTAGTGTGCATGAGGACGTTTTCTACTTTGCATGATGCAGAGTCAGAATATCATTTGTTTTGATCTCCATAGTGATAGGTTTGAAGGCCACATGAGAGGATATAAAGAATGACCTAACAGATAATGCCACAATTCTAGAAACTAGGAAGGAGTTGGGATACTTGAAGGGTCTGTGTTGTATGGACATTGATAAAATTAAGAATTGTCCGGTTGTACAAATGGTAACACATCTTGTTACAAATTTGAATGACCAGGAGAGGTGGTCACAGGTGAACACCATGTGGCTACATGTTGCAAAGTGGATGTCAAAAGGAGTAGTCTACAATATTGTAGGCTACATTGCAGAACAGATAGTTGAGGAAGCACACACGGGAGGAAAAATCAGCTTTGGAGCTATTCTATTATCACTGGTATTCATGGAGATTGGAGTACCAGACGAACCAAAGGAGAAGGTATTGGAAAACCCTATGGAGAATAAGTCACCAGCTGAAAGGTTCAATAAGTACCTATGTAAAGGTTCCATGACAGACGATGTCAAGTAAAGAGCAAAGAAATGGTATGACAGGTTCCACGTGGCCTTTGAAGAAGAGTGGCACATCCTGAAGGACTTACCTTTGTTAATAGTGAAACAAGTCTATTTTGTTGTATATCAGCATTTTTGCATCATGCGCTTCCTAATGAAAGATGGATTCTAGAGCCCTTGGTGCAAATTTCCTTATGCCTTCATACCATACTTTCAAACATCAATCCATAGATTCGCAAACACATATCGCCTAACCTTCAATGTAGATAAGGTAGAATGTGACTACCACACCCTGAGAAAGAAATATGTGTATCTAGGGTGAAGCACGTATATTGAGAGGTTCATTTCAAAATTATTGAGCATAAATCCCATGATTCTAGCTATCAGAGATATTGGGGCAGCACTAGTGTACCTTCAGCTGAAGCCCAATATGGAGAACAATAAGTACATGGAGAATGAGTTCGTGCTCCTAGGGCCACCGAAGGGTCAACATAATATGGATAACATACCGGCACCAAAGCCCATAGAAACCATTGATGTAGAAGATGAAGAAGAAGAGCGTGAAGATAGTGGTGGCTTAGATCATAAAAGGAGGAAACATCCATATAGGAAGGAATCACAGCACGTCACTACTCCACCATAGAGGTAGGATAAAGAAGATGATACAGGGGTAGAACAAGGAGAGAACAGGTTTAAGAAAGTATTCAGATGCATAAGGACCCAAGGTATAACCCCACAAATAGTAAGGAGATCACATTGTCTCTCTCTACATAAGGAGTCCATTGAGCTAAAAAGGAGAATGAAGTTGAAGTTAGATGAAGAGGCTAAAGGTTTGGAGGAGAGTGCTCCAGGATCTTGTACTCCACTTGAGTAAGAAGAAGAGCTAAAATATGAAGAGATGAAATATGGAGAAGAAGGAGAGAAGAAAACATCTGAAACCACACATGAGACTACCTAGAATACTACGCAGATGCCTAACCTTGAAGCTCAAGTTCCAAAAGTGTTAAGGATAAAGAGAATAAGTGGAGAACACAGTGCACTACTCATTGAATATGTTGAGGACATGGGAAATATTGTCTGCACCTGCTTTCAGAGCATGATAGAACATAAGGATTTATTTGGCTAGGAGCTAATGGATGAGGATATGGAAACCATGCACACTACTCGAAAGCAACTATCATGGTCAATGCATACCCACATGGTTGAACCTGAATTTTATGTATGCAAGGAATCATGTGTGTCGAGATACATGAATAAGGTACCTCAAGCTAGGAACATAAAAGTAAGGCCTACTGTTATGTTAGATGATAAGGTCAGCAATGCATTGGTGAAGTTTTCTACTAAAGTTGTAAGAAGAACCATTGAAAAAGCTACAACAATAAGAGAGTTGGAAGAGCTGAAGACAAAGGATGCAAAGATAGCATGTGTAACCTAGGAAAGAGACTTGGCGCAGAAGAAAAATCTTGTATTTATCAGCCTCACAAAGGAAATTGGTGATATTATTATGAAGGCTAGGACATACCTAGAACCAAAGGTACCAGAGACGTTTCCTTCAATGATACACTATGTAAGTACCTTAGTAGACATAGTGCTTGAAGATGAACCTCTATTTATGCCAGTGTTAAAGGATCTAGGATAAGAGGAAGAACAAGAAAAGGCTTCAGTAATGAGGAATATTTCATCATATGAGGGGTTTCTGTAAGCGTTGCAATAAGAATTGAAAAAATTAGATCATGCCTTAAATATATGCACAGCTCTAGAGGCGCTGATCAAGGTAAAGACTTAGGAAAAATATAATGAATTCCAAAAGGCTATGAAGGATGATACCTTGGGCCACATAAAGAGGTTAACTATTGTAAAACAAAATCATGAGGCCCTGGCAGTAGCACAAGAGCTACACAAGGAAAGATTAAATGAGCTTGGGAAACTCATCACACAGAAAATGGATGTACTAGAGGGAAGAATGGATACAATGTCCAGCATCATGTTGGTCCTGCGAAATGAAAAAGGGAAAAAATTGAAGGATTAACTTGAGTCCACCATGGTGGACATTCTAGAGAAAGTAGAGAAGGCTCTCACTGAGTGGCAAGCCTTAGAGGCCGAAATAAAAGTGGAGTATCCAGAGTTGATACTTCAAGATGAGACAGATGAGGCTGCCACATAAAAGGATTCTTTATTCATTCAAATTCTTTTTTATTCTTTCTATTCAACATCTTTTTGGAGATACCCATTGTCGGGGTGAAAATGAGATTAGTGTGGGGTAATGTTGATCAGGGAACACTTGACAAAACTCACACAAGAAGTCTGCGTGGGAAAACAGGCCAGGTTTAAGGGTGCGAAGGGATAGGAAGAACCCGCGTGCATAGGACAAGTCAGCATTCAACACTTATCTATTTTTGGGCATGAAGATCTATTTTTAGAAGATAGCATGCAGAACACACCAGCGATACAAAGATGTGCGCGCCATGCATTGTCTATTTCTGGAGGATTAGATTCATAGCACTTTTGCATGGAGACACTCTAGGAATAGGATTATCACCTCAATTAACTATCAGTATTCTATAGATAGCACACTTGTATGTGTGTCTATGCATGAGAATAGCATGTGGCTATTAATAGCATGTGGCCTATTTTTGGGATAAATAAGTGGTGAAGGGAAAGTCCCCACCCTATATATATGTAGTGAATTACCTGGTAGAGAGACGATGGATATAGATAGATAGATAACATAGTGTGCATATTTTTGGATTACCGTATCAGATCCATGTGTGCATTGGCATAGATTTCTAGTATTGTAAGAAGCTTATGTGTTATTGTGATAATTAAGAGATGGAAGATATTGACTGAAGCTAAGTGGCATTCCTATGTGTAATTGGGTAGTGCATGTTCTTATTTCTATCATGATTATTTTTTAAACTTATTCTTTCCTATATCTAGTTTTGTTATGCATTGTATAATGATGTATTAGTTATTGATCTATATTCTTTAAGTCTTCATCATGTTAACATTCTACTACAGCAACCCTAAAGAGGGACCTGGTACCTTTGTGCACTTCGAGTGAGTACTCAGTCTAGGCTGAGTGATGTGTCAGCACGTCTAGGGTGTTATCTGGTGAATTCTAAGTTGCATCACCTTCCATCAGAGGAGGACATACCCAGATCAAATCTATAGCAAACAATATTTTTTCAAAATCCATTTTGCATAGACAGCAAGATTCACAAAAATATGACATCATTCCAGTCCCAAAAAAGTTAGAGCATGATTCACCACTTTATTTAATAAGGCACAAACCTACTTTCCATTATTATCTATCAAAGATTCCTCATCAGAAATAATACAAGGAACAATTCAAGCATGAATGCAAATGACCATTACAAAATTAAAAACCCATTTGTTTCTAAGAGCAGAGTTATTTTAATGAAAACAATTAGGAAAAAGTAGAATAACTTAATGGATAGAGCCTATCATTCCTAATGGAGCTTCTATCGATTTGCAGAAGGTTTCTAGTCAAGCCTCCCACAATCTCTTCCTTTTTCCAAGCAATGTCAACATCCAAAACTTCTTGTTATGCCTCTTATACCTCCACTGAATCAAAAATAGTCCAGAAGTGCTAAAAATAATGAAGGATTGAAAACATAACTGCTGGTTTGAATAACCCAAAATTTCCATGCAGAGAAAAAATCGCCATGAGAAAATGACCGAATAACCTCCCAAAAATCTACTTGCATGTCTTCCAAGGTGGTTTCTTCACTAAGACCAAAACTCATTAATACAAGGATAGTCAACTCTCCCACCTAAATCTCCACACCACTGCCATCTAAAATTTCTGATCTCAATTTCAACTATTGCATGCATTTTTAACTTTAGTGATGATGTTAACTAGACATTCCCTCAATTCTCCATGCCTCTGCCAAAATTGGTAGTAACTAGTTCAATAAATTAAAAACTCAAATCACTTTAATGTCATAGAAACCATCACCACCGACTCCCAATTACCATGCAACCCCTTAGGTTCCCTTTTAGCTTAGCATTAGTTTAGGTTAGATTGACATTAGATTAGGATTTGACCTTAGCCTAAGTATGTAGTATTTACCTTAGGTCATTCCAAACTTTCCATAGTTAATCATGCCAACATAGGTTAAGTCATAACCCATATTAGTTTAGTATTAGGTAATAGGTAATAGATAGGCCTTTTTATTACCTTAGGTTATTTACAAAACCCCACACCCGTAAAGCATACAAACTTAGGATAGGGCGCAAACCTGAATAGTTTAGAAATAGGTCTAAGGTAGGTCCAATTTACCTTAGGTCAGAATCCAATTAGGATAGATATTTACAACTTGGACTAAGGTTTTTACCTTAATAGCCCCGAAGTAGACCCTTATTCTTCTTAAGTTGCTCAGCATTTTATAAGATATTTTACAAGAAGGTCCAAGCTCATATTTTTATAGAAAAATGCAAAGCAAGGACACCAAAATAAGGGTCCATAAAAAAATTGTAAACATACAAAGACTCATTTTCTTATTACCTTCTGTTTTAGAATGTCGTTTTATCATACAAACCAGGTAAGAATAACTAAAGCATTGGAATTGATCCAAGGTTTTGTTGTTAATGTTAGATAAGTATGCAAACAACAATATCGGTTCATGACCTTTCAGAAAACAAGGAATAATGGCTTCATTTTCTAGCAAATAAAATCACAACAAAGTGAATCTCTATTTAGTAATGATTTATCCATTGCAAACATGATTTCTAACTGTCAAAAGAATACAGCTTCCTAAGACAAATCACATGTCAAAATTTACAAGGTTGAGAGGAAATTAAATCAAAGTAAGAGTTTTTCAAAGATGTTACACATATGGAAGTGCAACAAGTGCTCGTGTTTGGTCATACCTTATTTGGAATCAGTTTTGTAGGCACTTCGTCTGGATAAAGTAGTAGCGCACTACCCATAGGAAGTAATCCTATTGGTGGAATTATATGAAAAATATTTGGTGTGCAGTTTAGCACTACTACGGGGATGTAACGTAGTACTTATATAGGTCCCCAGGTCGTGGAAAGAGGCTTAAGAGGTTCATGACCTCCATCGCATGGAGGTAATCCTAGTGGAGGCTCAAGTTCAAGATTTTTCCCCACTCCAAGACAAGGACCACAACTGTCACAACAACCACAGTAACATACCCCTCATATATTCTTTAATGTGTCTCTTCACTTTCCAAAGTATAGAGGTGTGGAAGATGTAGTAGAATATGTCCATAAATTTGAGATACTATGGAGAGCCAAATGAATAACGACTCTAGATCGTAAGAAAATTCAATCTATAACCGCACTTTAGGGCCACGGGTATAGTTGGTATAGAAAGTATGATACACAGTAGAAAATAGGGGATTATGATGCATTGCATGCCACCTTTTTGGTTGAGTTCCATATACCTAAGTTTGAGTAGTAAAGCATTAGCGCACTAGAGGATATTAAGCAGGGCATGTCTAAAAGTGTTAGGGAATATGATGCGTGGTTTAAAAAAAATCTATCTGAGGTTTCCTATTATATATATCATATCTAGCATGCACAGTTATTTACAAGAGGTTTATTAACACCTTTCAAGAGAGCACTTTCATATAATACATTTATTGATCTTCACGAAGCCTTAGAAGCAGTAATACATGCTAAAGTAGTTAGGAGTGTAGATAGTGGGGTGATTCCATTCTTTGAAGCTTAGATTGTAGTAATGGCTACCCATTTGGATAAATATCTTCCAATTCATCCCACGAGGTGTGCAATGGATTATGGTGTACTAATTATAAGGTGGAAGGACATTCAAAATATAGTTATTTGTGTAGAAATGTGTGTGTTGTTAACATCCTGTGAGATTTCTTATAAGAATGATGATGTTCATAATTGTATAATCTTGTAGCACATGACTCATAAGAATTTCAGCATTTATTAAAAAAAAATTATGTGCATACCCATTACATAGCCAACTGTCATCTGATTGATCATATCCATGATGCTTTTGAAACAGGGTTGTGTTAGACCAGTGTGCAGAGTAATTCTCAAGCACAAGAAGGAAAGACCAGTGAGGTGCATGATAATGGTAATGGAAGTTTTTGAGGTGGCTACAGAAACAGAGGTTGTGGTGGCTGTGAAATTTTTGCACAAGGGACATGTTATATATGTGGATCATTTAGTCAATATCAATGTGAGTTTATAAAGAATCAAGTATGCGTGTACTGTGGAAAGGCACACAAGGTTAAGGATTGTCCAGAATTTTATGCACACATGTGTATGCATAATAAAAAAAGATAAGGGTATCACTATGATTAAGGTGGAACTTACTAAGCAAGGAAAATAGGAACCTAAGACTATGTTTGAGTCTGAGCTTCAACCTTTATTAGTAACTACGCACGTAGAAACAACCTACACATGTGAGAAAGGAAATGAAAATCCATTCATTAGAAGGGAGGAAGTTATGTATGTGAAGTATCCAGATGCAGTCCAGCATAAGGAAGTTAATCAAGATACCATGGGAGTAATTAGGGATTTACAAAGGGAAATATAATGTTTAAAAGAGCAGGCTCATAAGAGGAAACGTGCGAGGAGGGTTGATCTACCACTGTAGGATGTCGATGATCTTAGAGAGGTATGCATAATGCTTAGGAAAGAGAATATAATACATCTTTTTGGAGAGTGGTTATGAAACAAGGTATCAATTGTAGGTGTGGAAAGAGAGCACTAGATCCTTCATATTAATTTACCACCACAAAAAACCATGAATATGATAAAGACATTACACTAGATGTAGTGATAAATGGATGGTTGGTAAGTAATATTCCCATTGACAAAAATATAGAATTCAATGTCATCACCCTTGATTCTTGGGACCAAATGAGAAGGTTTCCATTACAACCATCCTCAAATGTGCTATATATGGCTAACAATACAAGGATCTACCCATTAGGGTACTAAAATATGCTTCTATCACTATTAAGAGAAATAAATTTATGGGTGATTTTGAGGTATTAGAGCTTACAAAAGTAGTTAATTCCCCTACCCTTCTCGTATGACCTTGGTGTTATGCTAACAATGAATACTTACACTTAAACAAGAGGTATATCAATTTTGAGAACAAATATGAGAGAGTTGTGATGTCGTTTGATGACACGAAGGTTACACCCTATGTAGATCTCATCAATGAGGAGTATTTTAATCAAATCCATGCATATATTGTGTGTAACCTTTAGAACATAGAGCCATCAAAGGAAGGCATGCTTCATTATAAATATGCACAATCCATTAGTGAACCACTAGTGTGGCTTGTGACGATTGGGCCCATGGCACTTATGAAATGGTTGGTCACGATGTGTGCAGAAGAGTGAGAAGGATGGTTAGGCTGTAACATATTAGGTGGTTGGGTAAAACCATCTTGTTAAAGTATACAGGACAGGATAGGCCTAATTCATTATTGTGCCTGATGTAAGAATAGTGGTGCAATGAACGTGACATGAGAAACATGATGGTATACACATTGCGTGGTATTACAGTGCACTGGTGGGTGACACAGAGAGATAAGTTACTTGGTTGGAATGAGATCAGGGTGGCATTCTTGACAAGATTTGTTTGAAACAATCTTCCTTATTTGGTATAAGATTATGATGGGAAGACTTCTCCCATGTTACACGTTAAAATTTTTGAAAGGAATTGGATGCATTGGAAATATTTTTTTCCACCATCTCTATGGACACATAAATGTTTTTCTACTTTGAATGGATACACACATGTTTGATATGTATATGTTGAATTAAAGTAGGAGGAATCAAGTTATCTCGGCTTAACTAAAGGTATTGTTAATACTTTTGTTTATTTTTCCACTAAACCACCAATTCATGAAGACTTGTAAATTGTGAGGCACATCACATTGCAATATAGTGTGAAGGTTAAGGAGCTTATGATCTAGTTTTTTGGTGAATCTAATCATAAGGCATGCAAAGACTTAGTAGAAACATAAGAGACACAATTGGTGTGCACTTGGAGAGAAAAAGAGAAAGGTGAACTTTTCTACCTCATAGATGATGAGGAAGTTGAGGATTTGGATATAAAGCACACAGTGCTTATAAGATGATGGATTCTACAGATGAGCAAGCGTGCACATACCATGTGCTAATGAAGCCAAATAAAGTGAATATTGGGACTAAGTAAGCGCTTAAGGAGGATATTATTAGTGTTTACTGGTCTGAACATAAAGTCACAAAGATAATTGAATTCTGCATGAATTTTAGGATCTTTTTCCTAGGGGGTATCATGAAATTAAAGGTGTACATCTATCATTGGGGGAAATAAACATCAATCATAAGGATAGTATGCAACAAATACATAATTCCTTATAGAATGAAATTGAACCTGTGCATCAAATAAAAATAATAAATTGATAAAATGCTCAATTCATGTATCATTAAGTCTATTGAGGAATCTAAATGGATACTCCCCGTGTTGATTATCATTAAGAAGGATAGATGTATAAGGATTTGTGTTGACTATAGAGTTATCAATGCTTAAAATTTTGCACACCATCCTTAAAAACTTAAGGTACATAGATTGGGACCATTTGTAGTAAGTAAGATACTAGAATCGAGTGCATGTCAATTACAGGTGCTGGATGGTACCATATTTCTCAGTTACTTTTAATGCAAAATTACATCACCCCTAGTTGGTCATGATTTATGTTTGAAGCAATCAGTGTAACATGTATAACATGGGATTATCCTGCAATGTGTGACATTACATATAGAATAATCCTCCAGAGAAATCTGGATTCTTCTCCTAACCTAGTGCCAACTTCTCCAAAGTGTAGATAATGTCAAACTAAACTAATCCTACCCTAATGCTTTCTAAGGAGACAGGGATAGAAGAATGCATAAAATTAAACTTGCTCTAAGGGAAGGTGATGCACCAATAAAGGGTGATACAATCTAAGTGAGTGAAAAATAGGGAGAAAACAAGGTAAGAGAGGGCATGTGGAGGCAACACAGTCTAAGACAGTATTTAATTCCCTATATTCATAAAGCAAAACAAATTAAAGGTCCTACAAAGAGATATAAACTTGCACAACATACCTACAAACATAATGGAAGGAAAATTATGCAATGTAACCTGAATTAGGGCAAGAAAAGTCACAAAACACCAATCTTATAACTCAAAAACATGCACAATCCATTACAATATAGGCACAAGGAAAAATACTTTACAATAAGCCTAAATTCAAGGCCTTTAGCTAACAATAGCTTCTGGAACAATTTTTACAGAGTTCCTTTGCTTTTCGGAAAATCTGTTAGGAAATAAGGGATAAAATATGCAGAATAATCCCTCATAGAATTGCAACAGTAAAAACTAATATGCAAAAAATATTACAGATCTCAAATAAAATTGTAGAATAAAATAACACAACATAAAGAGACAGTATTTAACATGGTTCACCCAATTTGAGTTACGTCCACCTAGAATCACTTGCTTAGATTTTATTAGCATCCACCGCTCTCTCAATACAATACCCAGATCTATTTGGAGCTACGCTCAACAAACTCTACTGAATTCACACCCGAATTCAAAACACATATATAATGTTACACATCCTCCTACCATATGCATAAAACCATATAAGTAGACAACTGCTTAAGAAGTTTTACAAAACCATGGGTATCAAAACCATGGGCCAAAACCGTCCCATAAACCTATGGGTCAAAAATCCCACCCATATGATAAAAGCATGTTTCTCGATATATCGGGCACTTTTTAAGGCCAAAAAAAAAATCGAGAGCTACGCCCCCGAACCCTGGTGAGACAACTATGGAAAGTGTATGGTACCCTTAGTGTAAAGTCTTCAACACTTTCACACATGAAAATAGGCTCCACAACCTAACAATCTCCCACTTAGAGACTAGTTTTCCTCTGAGCAAGCTTCTCAACCCTTCACTAGTTTCCATGAAGACCAACCAAAGCTAAACATAGCTTTAGTTTTTCCCTTGTGACCACATTGGTCATCATGTCTACAGGATTCTGACTGGTATGAATATTCTCCAACTTCAATTTCTCTTCCTCTAAAGTTGTTCTAATGAAATGGTACCTTAACTATATATGCTTTTTCCTAGAGTGGAAAGAAGATTTCTTAGCTAGGTGTATAGAAATCTGACTATCACTATGCATCTTTCCTTCCTCCTTCTTATGCCCCAACTCCTCAAGCAATTTATGTAACCAAATCATTTATTTTCTTGCCTCTGTGGCATCAACATACTAAGCCTCTAAGGTTGAGAAAGCCACCAACTTTTTTCATCATGAAATCCAACTTACTGCTATCCCACCTACAGTGTAAACATAACCTGTCGTGTTCCTCCTACTATCTACATCTCCAGCCATATCTAAATCTACATAACCATGCAAAGTGGTGTCTGATCCACTATAGCACAAAAGTGTCCCCATGGTCCCTCTCAAATACTGAAGGTTCCACTTTACTACCTGCTAGTGATCTATGCCTGAATCACTGATAAATCTACTCACAGCTCCCACTACATGAGGACCTATCAGGCTTGGTGCACACCATGGCATACATCAGACTTTCCACTGTTGATGAGTAAGGTACCTTGGACATCTATTTTCTCTCATGCTCTGTCTTAGGACACTACTCCTTTGATAACTTGAAATGGCTTGCCAAAGGAGTCCCAACTAGTTTAGCATCCTGCATATTAAACCTCTCCAAGACCTTCTTAATGTACTCTTCTTGAGATAAATTCAGCTTTCATTCCTTCCTATCTTGAGATATCCTTGTACCAAGGATTTTTTTGGCCTCCCCCAAATCCTTCATAGCAAAGGATTCACTTAGCTACTTCTTGATTACTTTTATTTCCTGCATGTTTTTACCTACAACCAACATGTCATCCACATACAGACACAAGATAATACAACTATCATCCTCAAATTTCTTTGTATACATGCAATGGTCATAATGACATCTAATATAACATTGATCCATCATGAAGCTATAAAATTTCTTATACCTTTAATGTGGATCTTGTTTCAAGCCATACAATCTCTTCTTCAATTTACACACCATCTCCTCTTTACCTTTGACCTCATAGCCCTCTGGTTGATGCATATATAGTTCCTCCTCTAAATCACCATGGAGAAATGCAGTCTTTACATCAAGTTGTTCTAAGTGTAAGTCTTCTGATGCAAATATTCCTAGAACAGTTCTAATAGAATTCATTCTTACTATAGGAGAAAAAATATCATCAAAATCTATACATTTTTTCTGTGCGAACCCCTTGACCACCAATTAGGCCTTTTATATTTTATTTCCTCCTTCTTCCTCTTTGACACTGAACACCCACTTATTTTATAATGCTTTTTGCCTTCAGATATCTTTACCAAATCCCATGTCTGGTTCTCCATGAGAGCCTGATGTTCCTCATCCATGGCTTTCTCCCACTTCTTCCTGGCATCTACATGCATTGCTTCATCAAAGCTCTTTGGCTCTCCACTATCCCATCTGGAAGATCCTCTACCACTGCATATTCTTTCTTGGATTCTTTCCTATTTTCCTACAACTGCTGCTTATACATGACTTTCTCATTAAATACCACATCCCTAGATCGAATGATTTTCTTGTCCTTAATACTCCAACTTTTATATCTAAATTCATCACCATCATAACTAATGAAAGTACATTTTTCTAATTTAGACTCTAGCTTGGTCCTATCATCCTTGTCTATATGGAAAAACACCTCACATCCAAAGACTCTAAGAAATGAATAATCAACTTTCTTACCATACCAAGCATCCTCAGGTATGCCTCCATCCAAGGAAATTGAAGTTCCTCTATTTATCAAGTACATAGTTGTGTTCACCACTTCTGCTCAAAAAGAAAGAGGCAGTCTTTCATGTAACCTCATGCTCCTAGTGCATTCCATTATTGTTGTGTTCATCCTTTATGACACCCTATTCTGCTACTGAGTTCTTGGAACTGTCTTTTTCTTGTGGATTCCATTCTTAGAACAATAATCATCAAATTAATTGTTGCAAAACTCCCCTCCATTATCTGACCTAAGATATTTTGGCTTAAGACCTATTTCATTCTCTACCAAGGCTTTCCATTTAACAAAAGTGTTAAATACATCAAATTTGTTTCTAATATAATAAACCCAAACTTTTATTTTTGCATCATCAATAAAAGTAACATAATAACTTAAACCCCTAAGAGATGATACCTGAGTTGGCCCCCACACATTAGAATGCACTAGCTCTAACGTACTCTCTTTCTTTATAGGTCCAACCTTGAGAAACCTTACTCGATATGTTTCCCATTTATGCAGTCCTCACATAACTCCAAACCTGTTTCTGTATATCTGAGTAAAAACTTCTGTATGATCTCCATGCCCTTATGGCTCATATGACTGAGCCTATAGTGTCACAATGTTGTATCTACTTCTAAAGCCACAAGATTAAAAAAATTAGTTCTATAAGTGGTTAAATACAAGGTTCCAACATTCTTACCTCTTTCCACCACAAGAGAACCCTTGGTAACCTTCCAAGAGTCCGTTGTAAATAGCACAGTACAACCATCACTTCCTAACTACCCTACCAATATCAAATTGTGTCTTAATGTAGGAACATATCTGACATCCTTAAATAGCCAAGTATTCCCATTCTGCATCTTAAACTGAAAATAACCTTTTCCAACTATGTTTCAAGGCTCATCATCACCAAGAAAAACATGCCCAAAATCTCCTTGAACATAATCAACAAAATAATGCCTATGTGGAGTAGCATGGAAAGAATCCCCTGAATCTAAAACCCAAGATTTAGTAATATTGTCTAAAGAAAGAATCAAAGCATCCTGACATACATTACCCATTGCCACATTTGCCTCCTTGTTTTCTTCCTGTTTTTTCTTCTTGTCCCAAAGCTCCCAATAGTCCTTCTTTGCATGCCCAAACTTTCCACAATACTAGCATACTATCTTACTTTTATATTTTGACCTTACTCCATCCTTTGATTTTCCATAGCTTCCTCTATTCTTTTGTCTCCCTCTAGTTTCCACTGTCAAATCATTCCCTGAAGTAGAATATTCCACATAGCTTTTTCTTCACATTTCCTCACTTAGAATCACCCCTACAACATCTTCAAACTTTAACTTCGAGTGAGCTAGAACCGAGTTACTTACCGCCATTACCAGGCTATTCCAACTCTCAGGTAAAGAGCACAAAACTAATAAACACCTAAATTCTTCATAAAATTCTATTGTAACCAAAGCTAGAATATTTACAACTTTATTAAAATCATTTAAATTATCTGTTACTAAACCATTCTCAGACATCTTCATGTTTAAACACAATTTTCAGTCACAAAAATCTGATTTGAGGGGTTAGAGGGTTTTCTATCCCTAATGCATCCATTAGATCTTTTGTAGTATTTTCCTTTGAGACATTAAATAATATCGAAGATGAAAGACTCAGTCGGATCATTCCAAGTGCTTTCCTATCCATCAAATCCCATTCTGCATATGTCATACTCGAGGTTTTATTCACCTTCTCAGACAACGGAGTATAAAAATCCTTTTGATAAAGGTAATCTTCCATCTGCATCTTCCAAAGACTGAAATTCTTCCCGTTGAATTTATCAACCCTAGATCTTCCTTCATCTGCCATAGCTCCCACTCAAGCTAAAAACTTTCCCTGCGATTCAACACTTCAGCAAACCAAACCAGGCTCTAATACCAATTGTTAGGTAATATGGGATAAAATATGTGGAATAATCCCTCACAGAATCACAACAGTAGAAACTAATATGCAGAAATTATTACAGATCTCAAATAAAATTGCAGAATAAAATAACACAACACAAAGAGACAGTATTTAACGTGGTTCACCCAATTTGGGCTACGTCCACCAAGAATCACTTGCTCAGATTTTATTACAAGCCACCGCTCTCTCAATACAATACCCAGATCCGTTTGGAGCTATGCTCAACAAACTCTACAGAATTCACAGCCGAATTCAAAACACATCTGCAATACATTTGATTATTTATCTATCATATGCATAAGACCATATAAATAGACAACTGCTTAAGTAGTTTTACAAAACCGAGGGTATCAAAACCATGGGCAAAACCCGTCCCATATAAACCTATGGGTCAAAAAACTCGCCCATATGAGAAAAGCACATTTCCCGATATGTCGGGTGCATTTTTTCGGCCAAAAAAAATTTTACGCCTAAAAAAAATTCGGGGGGCTAAAAAAATTCGGGGGGGTATTTGCCCCCAAGAACACTCTTAGCTGAAACTTATCAACCTGTGCATGATGTTTTATGCTGTTGTATTTATGATTTGTGTCTATTTGCATGAGCAAAAATGTTCACCACTCCTTTGGTGCATCACCATCATTAGTTTAGTTTTAATTTTTGCATTTCTTATCCCTGTCTCCTTGCAATCTAGGATAAAATTAGGATCTGAACCTCTGCAGTTGTGCAAATAATAGATCTAATCAGAGGAGTTTTGAGGAACCAGCCTCTAATCTGGAGATTTCCTCTCTCATTTTACAAGTCCCACACTTGGAGAGAGGTTTTCAATGTTGTGCAATCACACTGGATGCCTAAAATATCATCAACTTAGAACCTGATTGCATCCAGGGGTGCTGCTGATTTGCAACAACAGTTTTGGCACACCCGGTGGGACCTTAGAGGTCTCATTTTTATTGCAGCAAAGTTGATGTGCATCTGCTGCAATTTTCTTGCTTCAAAAGAGCTATAAATTGCACATCTGGCGACTCCAAGGGGAAGAATCAACTGGTTTTTAGCAGCAGGCCTGAAAAAAAACATGAGAAGAATCACTACAAGGTCAAGAGCTGGAGAAGAAGAGGTGTTGTTTGAATATCTGTAGTTATCTCCAAGAGTAAGGCAAAGTGGGAGGAGAATCCAAAGGTCTCCATCTCCACCAAACAGAACTCTCTCAAACTCCTCCACCTGGTAGGCCTTTCATTCAATCAACAAGGGTTCTAAGACCAATTAGAATGACACAAAACAACCCCTATGTCAATTTCACAGGCAGCAGCCCACTTGCCCTCAATGCACAACATCCAATTCCAATTGCAGCCTTGAAGAACATTCCATACTTCACTGGAGAGAACAGACTACTCCAGGTGATCATGTTAAAGACATTGCCAACCTTTGTGCAATTCATGAAATCAATGAGATGCAAGTGGCTGTCAAATTGCTGGCATCTTCATTCAAGGGGAAAGCATTGCAATGGTTTAGAAGCCTTGGAGCTGGTTCTATTCACAAATTGGAATCAGCTATGTATAGCACTTCATGAGCAATTTGGAGAGAAGGGAGACAACTTGTCTCTTTTGGAGCAGCTGACAACCATCAAGAGAGCTCCCAATGAGCAGCTGACTGATTTCAACTTCAGATTTCAAAAGACTTGGGAGAGAATTCCAGTGGCAGTCAGGCCAACAGCAGAAGGTGCTTTTCTCTACTATTATCTCAAAGCTCTAAATTCTGATATTTCTATGTTGATTCAGTCCATGGGAGGCATAACTATCCCTATGGCTTATAGCATTGCCATTAGGGCTGAAAATTGTTTGATCCAAGCTGGCAAAACTAGCCCCTAGACCTCCCATGCCATTGTTTCCAGTTTAGAGAGCCCAAACACTAATCAAGCACCTAATTTGGCTCCTTCTCCCCACTCCTAGAAATCAGAGTTCAAATGAAGCTTCTACTTCATCTCCAAGTGCCCCAAATGAGCTTCAAGAAGTCATGAAGCAATTGCAAAACCTAGGCAATGAGCTGGTTACTCTCAAGAGGCAACAAGCCCAAGGTTTTAGACCTTCTTACCAGCCCCAAGCTCAGCCTAACAGGCAGCCATACCAACCACAAAGACCTCCTAATCCAGCTGCAAATATAAATCAAACAAGGCCTCCTGCCAATAGACCATTTCAGCCCTATAATCCAAATGCCATATCTGCCTCTAAGGCATTGGTGCCAACACAAAACAACATTGCCCAGGAGTATGATTGGTTTTTTTCCATGCAATGAACCTCATAACCAATCCATGTGCTTCAATGGTGCTTTGAATCAAGCATTAATGGTGACAACTACTGGTGTGGAGGGTAAGGGCAGTCAAGGAAATAACCAACAACAAAGAAATTCCAACAGCAATCAGCCCCAAATGACACCACATTGGTAAATGGCAAGCAGAGGAGATTTTGTGGCATGAATCAAGTAGTTTCTCAAGGTGTTGCAGCCAACACAAGGTCAAAAAGAAGGAATTTGGGTGAAGAACAGCCATTAGCTCCAACCAATCCCAACCTTCTATGGCTCCACAAATGGTTGGCAAGCAAAAATCCAATTTCAAATGCACAAGGGCAGCCAAGAACAGCTCCTAGACCAACTCAAATACCAGTTTGTTGCTGCCCACATGCAAGGAGTGAATGTGCCAACCAAGGGACAACAAAGAGATCCTCCATCACCATTCAGTATCATTGATCAGATGAAGAAGACAAATGTAAATATATCAATGTGGGAATCCCTATCTATCCCAGGCCAAAGAGATTTGCTACAAGCTGCCATGAAGGACTGGCCAACTTTGAATCAGCAAGTTCAGATGCAAGAAGAGAAGTGCTCACAAAGCTGCCCAGCCTGAAGGGAATCATGGAGGACAGCAAGGTAAAATGTTGAAAGCCCCCTCCTTTCTATGTTTCATTAATCATTGGAAATCAGTTAGTGCACAATTGCATGATAGATTCCGGGCAAGTAGCTCAGTGATGCCTAAACAAATAGCTGATCAGCTAGGGCTCCAGTATGAAACCATATCCAAAGGGGTAGTGCAGCTGGATGGGACAGCAGTAACAACAGTTGGGTGATTAGAAACTTGAGTCTTACCTTGCATGCATGCATGTCCAAATGTTGTTGTTTTACAAGATGTATCAGTTATAGACCTTCCACCACTCTTTTTTCCCTATGCTTGTCAAGGGACTTCACAGCCAAGATTGGAGGATATTTGTCTGCTGATTGGTCACACATGCTGTTCAGAACGAGGTATGGAACCAAAGCTACAATCAGGTCTGAACCTATTGCAAAAACTTCCACATTGAGCCCTACACTCCAAGTCATCAATGCCAATTGTTCGGCATTTGATCAAGAAGATCACCCAAGCACTGATGAAGCTGACACCAAGGTTGGAAGCATCCCGGATCTAACTCTTGATGAATGGGCAAACAAGGTGCATGCTTTTGATCCTTATCAAGAAGTAGATCAGCCCATTCCTAGCATTACCAAGCTAAACCACAAGGATGACAATGAGGTATGGCAGCTGTTTTATGATGGATCAAGGAGTAGACAAGCTGCAGGAGATGGAGACATGCTTGTTTCACCTCAAAGGAGTAAAGTAAAGTACTATTCAGCTTTTAGATTTCATTTTGCATGCTCCAATAACACTGCTGAATATGAAGCCTTAGTGCAAGGATGCATTGGGCAATAAAGAGAGGAATAAAGAACTTGCAATTATTTGGTGACAGTGAATTGATTGTAAATCAGGTCAAGGGAGCATGCTGCCAAGAATGATCTACTCAAGTGCTACAAGAACAGGGTGTGTGGGACCTCATGAAAGATTTTGAGGGTTTTGGCATCAAATCCATTCCTAGGAAAGAGAACCAAGCTGCTGACAGGCTTGCAGCAGTAGGGGCAGCCTTTGACATTGTGGAAAGCATTCAACAAGACAAGGTACAACCAAACATCCATGTGATTGTGAGGCCTTCAGTGCCGGATAACAATGTCAGTTGGCAAGTGTTTGAAAATGACCAGAAAATCATCCATTTCTTGCAAGAAGAAGCTGAGTTCTCAGCTAAAAAATCAGGAAAAAATTGGAACAACAGTATGGTGACCAAGTGGTACAGCTGAGAACTAACAAGCTGCCCAAGGGACTTATCACTTTGGAGTCCATTTTTAATCCCAATGATCAGTTTAGGAAAGAGAAAGCAAACATTCAGGTCAAGAGAGAAGATTCAGTATCCATCTTGGTGGAAGAGAACAAACCATTGCAAATTGGAAAGATGACAACTGAACAAGAAAGGTATGAGTTCATACAGCTGTGTCAAGAGTTCCCTGATGTGTTTGCTTGGAGCTATGAAGATTTGAAAGGTTTCAATCCCAACTTAGCTCAGCACACCATTGAATTGGATCCAAATACTACTAAGCCCATCAGGCAGAAAAAAAGGCCAGTCAATCCACACATGGAACCTCTCATGAGGAAGGAATTGAACAAGTTGATTGAGTCAAGATCATATTCCCAATCAAGCATTCTAGTTGGGTTGCCAACTTGGTTCCAGTCAGAAAGAAGAGTGGAGAGATCAGATTGTGTGTTGACTTCAGAGACTTGAATAGAGCATCTCTCAAGGACCATTACCCACTCCCTTCCATGGAGAAAATCTTGCAAGTTGTGGCTGGCTCCGAGAGGTTTTTTCACTACTTGATGGCTACTCAGGCTACAATCAGATTATGGTGAAGGAAGAAGACCAGTTCAAGACAGCCTTCACAACCAAATGGGGAACTTATGCATACAGGAAAATGCCATTTGGGCTGTCCAACGCTGGTGCTACCTTCCAAAGAGCAAATGGACATGGCGTTCAAAGGTTTTATTAACAACATGGTGCTGATTACCTTGATGATATCACTGTTTTTTCAAAGAATGCAGCAGATCACCTCTCTCATTTGAGACAAGTCTTCCAAAGGTGTAGGAGATTTGGAGTGTCTTTGAATCCTAAGAAGTGTATCTTCCTAGCACATGAAGGAAATCTCCTTGGCCATATTTTCTCCAAAGAAGGATTTTCAATTGATGCAGAGAGGGTTGAATCCATAAGAGCACTACCATTGCCAAGCCACAAGAAGGCCCTTCAGAGTTTCTTGGGGAGAATAAACTTTGTTCAGAGGTTTGTCCCAAATTTTGCAGCCCTTGTGAAACATATCACCAAAATGTTAAAGAAAAGCATGGCTTTCAAGTGGACAACAGAAGGCAAGGATATTTTTGAAGCAATCAAAGAAGCCATCTCCCAAGCACCAACTCTCATCAACCCGGATTTCTCCAAGGATTTCATCCTCTATGCATTTGGAGGTAATGATACTATTTCTGCCATTTTGGTACAGCAGAACAAGGACAATGATGAGCAGCCAATTGCTTTCTTTAGCCAAAGCCTAGATGACTATGAGGTGAGATATTCTTTTATTGAGGAGCATGTACTTGCAGTAATCAGAAGCTTGAAGAAATTCAAGCATCTAGTCTCAAACAACAAGGTTCAGTTATTGGTCTCTCATGCGGGAGTAAAGGACTTCCTCCTCAACAAGGATTTGAATGAGAAAAGGGCAGGTTGGATCACTCATGTCATGGAGTATGACATTGAGAAAAAGGTCACCAAGCTGGTAAGAGGAAAAGGATTATGTGAGCAGCTGATTCTAGGCAAGTAAAAAGGAGTATGTAATAAAGAAGAGGCTGTTTTGACAGTTCAAGATAGCCATGTGCAAGGCAGCACTCAAGAAGAGGATAATGCTATCCCCACTCCTTGCTGGACCCAAGGTATAATGCATTTCCTAAGCACATGGCTATGCCCTCCAGAGATGAACAAAACCCAAAGAAGAAACTTCAGATTGCAGGCTGTCCCATATGCCATAGTGGATGGTGTTTTGTTCAAGAAAGATGTGAATGGAGTGCTGCTGAGATGCATTAGCACAAATCAGATTTATAGGGTGTTGGAAGAGTTTCATGGTGGACCAGCTGGTGGTCATTTTGCACCAAGAGTGACAGCCCTAAAAATCATGAAGGCTGGCTATTATTGGCCCAAGATTTTCAGTGATTGCTTTTCGTGGATCAAAAGGTGCAAGAATTGTGCATTCTTCACAGGTAAAGAGAGTCTTGCTGCCCTTTCATTGCATCCAATTTCAGTTGACCAGCCATTCATGCAATGGGGTTTGGAATTCATTGTAGTCATTAATCCCAATTCAAGCCAAGGGCATAAGTGGATTTTGACAGCCACAGACTACTTCACCAAATGGACTGAAGTAGTAGCACTCAAGGAAGCAAATGAGTCTAGCATCTTAGACTTCTATGAGGGGATAGTAACTAGATTTGGCATACCTGCTACAATAATCTCAGATAATGCATTAGCATTCATTGGATCCAAGGTGACTGAGTGGGCTGTCAAGAACGGGATCTACCTAAGTACTTCATCAAACTACTACCCTCAGGGCAATGGCCAGGCTGAATCTACAAACAAGAACTTGTTGAGGATCATTAGGAGGACTCTTGATGAGAATCAGAGGTCTTGGCATACCAAACTGAAATCAGCCTTATGGGCTGATAGGATAACTCCCAAGAGATCCACGGGTAACTCTCCATTCAGGCTTGTTTATGGAAGAGAGGCAATCTTGCCCATGTCATTGGAGTTACCAACATTGGAACTCATGAAGCAGTTAGAGTTGCTAGAGTTTGGGCCCATGGAAGTGAGATATGCAAAGTTGATGGAGCTCCAAGAGATCAGAGATCATGCATCCCAAGCAATGGAGAAGGATCAAGCTTTGATCTAGAAGACCTTTGATGGGAAGGCCAAGAGTAGATCTTTCCAAGTTGGAGATCTAGTGTTAAAATGGGATGCAGATAGAGAAAAACCAGGAAGGCATTCAAAATTTGATGCCATTTGGAGTGGCCCATACATGGTCACAAAGTGTAAGGATAGCAATGCCTTCCAATTGTCTTCATTGGATGGTGAAGAACTGTAGATTCCAGTCAATGGAATCTATCTAAAGCATTGCTACTAGAGGGAAATTCTCCACCTTGTAAATATTAGCTTAGGTTTTCATTCCTCCAAGTGCTTGTGCACATTGTTTTGCTATAGGTTGTTTTTGCTTTCCCTAAGTGCTTTGGCACAGCTTGCTATTCCTGGGAATGTGTTTGCAGGCCTTGCTCCATCAGGTGATTTTCCATGTTCCTCTTTGCAACGTTCTAGTTAGTTGGGGTTTAAATAGAGAATCAAGTGACTCCATGCCCAATGGATTGCTTCAAGAAACTGGTAACTTCATCCAGCAGGCAGATGACCCCTCTGAGTCGCCAAAATTGTTATCCCAAATGTGCCCCCTGCTCATTTTGTGGCTAACTCCTTTACATCTTTCCTTCTCTTGTGCCTCAGTCAGAATATTTTATTTTCCAGGCACTCAAAACCTTCTGGAAATGGCACCATTGGATAGAGCTCTTTCTCAGCTTTCCAAAAAGGTAAATTTTTCCTCCTAACTTCGTGTATTTTTCAAGTTATGGCTCAATGGAGTTTTGGTGGGAAATTTTTCCCTAGAAGGCCCGAACCAATCAGGAGCTGCCACGTGTCCAAGGGCGAAAAAACACCAAGCGACCCGAAGGAAAAAATGGTCAGGAAGGGCCCGTGCCCAATTAGAATGTGCCATGTGGCACCTGGAGTGGTGGAGCGTGGGGAAAATTTGAAAAATGTTCCAAAGACCAAACGGGTAAAAATTCAAACTTTTTTGCCCGCCGATCCGATTTTGGCCTGTTTTTGCGCTAAAACTTCAAATCACCATATCTTTCGATCCAGAGCTCAGTTTTTCACGTTCTTTATATCAATGGAAAGCTAGTAAAATTCTCTACATGATTCTAAGGTCAATTTTGCATTTTTATTGATTTTTGAGAGATAAAATAAAGAAACGCCTCTGGTATTCACCCATGGACAGAACTGATGTTTCAATAACCAATTTTAATGCAAAATGGGTCGCATTCTTCTCTAGTATGGTCAAAAATGTTAGGGCATGGGTTTGTAAGGACCTCCATGCTATTTTTAATGCATTTTGGTCAATAGGGAATGGCTCCCACGTGCTTTCACATTTTCTCTCCCCTGGGCTCGACCCATGCACTGTAAAAGCCAGATTTGGCTCATTTTTCAAAGGGATGAACACCTTTTTACATAACAAGCTTCTGTTTTCACCTTAAGCAAGTGATTTTGGAAGGATCAGACCTTCCAAGGATTGTAACAAGTCTTTCTACCTCTTTTGGTGTTGGAATACAAGGATTTTGATGTTGAAAATCACAATGCAGGCTCTGTGAATGCTTTCAGTCCTTTACATGTGTTGTTTGCTTCATTTCAGACCTTTGATTATAGTTATCAACCTATGCATGATGTTTTATGTTACAATTTATGATTTGTGTCAATTTTCATAAAAAAAAATGTTCACCACTCCTTTGGTGTATCACCCTTATTAGTTTAGTTTCAATTTTTACATCTCTTATCCCTATCTCCTTGCAATCTAGGATAAAATTAGGATCTGAACCTCTGCAGTTGTGAAAATAATAGATCTAATCAGAGGAGTTTGAGGAACCAACCTCTAATCTAGAGATTCCTCTCTCATTTTTACAAGTCCCACACTTGGAGAGAGGTTTCAAAGTTGTGTAATCACATTGGATGCCTAAAACATCAATTTAGAAACCTGATTTGCATCCAGGGGTGCTGCTGATTTGCAACAACAATTCCAAGAGAAGAACAAGGGGAATAGGGTGGAATGTGACAAAATCCTAGCTGAGGTTGAGAAGAAATTATAGGCTATTGAGACATTGTGGGGCTCAATAAAAAACCAGTTGAAAGAATTGTATCCCTAGATCACTCGAAGGATGGAAGCGCTGAAGGATTTGGGAAAACCATTTGAGGGGAACGTGGAAACGATGAATACCTAAGGAGAAGGGCTAAGCTTTGAAGAGGTGAGCACCTTAGTCGATGACCTATATCAATAGGCACAAAGTGAGTTTAATACCTGGAATAAGTTGGAGGTAAACTTGACGAAGGATTTCCCTCTCCTCTTGTAAAAATAATCATAGTTTCCCCATTCTTTCATTCTTCCCCAAATTCTTCATTCCTTTATTCTTTCTCCAAACTATTCAAGGATAGTAATTATTTATTATTTGATAAGGTGTTCTTGAGGGAAGAGAATAGGTGCAGTGTGGGGTGATGTTGGGTCCCTAAAATATTTCCTAAGTATAAGAAGGAATGTGGTGCGCAAGGCCTATTTTAATAAGGGTGCGCAAGGAGAAAGCGTGCAGGACAGGGTTTTAGTGGAACTAGTGGCACATGTAGGTAGAGAAAATATCTTGGGACTTAGCCATATTTGGCATATTGGGAAGGACATGAGGAAAGAATGACCTGACTACACATGTAAAGTTTATAAGGTGCCAGCCTGACAACTTGGTGCCCATAGAAGGAATTTACCCTGTGATAGAATATTCTATAAGGTCATCACGACAAAGGATGGAGATATTTCATATGAAGATGCATGCTCCCATGGAGGACCACTTGGACACATCACAAGCAATCTACAACTTTAGAAGGGCATGTCGATGCTTGATAAAGCTATATATATGAGCGCTCGGTAGAAGAAAAATAAACAGATGGAGAGACCGAGAATAGAAGGGGAAAGAGGCAAAGCCATGCATGAATATTGTGAGAGTTCCATAGGTTGGGTTTAGAGTATTTGTAGGAGTGTGTTATATTAAGGGGATGGGTATGAACATTTTTCTTTGTACTATGAAGGGCCTAAATCCATTTCTAATTCATGACACTAGTCTACATTATTATATAAATATGTGATTTCCTGAGTTAATGTAATGTGGTTATCAACATGCTTAACATGAATATATGTGTGGTTATAGTTCTACTTAAATTTGTATTGTGTGGTTCATAGTTCTACTTAAATTTGTATGGATCATATATATATATATATATATGTATATATATATATATATATATATATATATATATTTCATATGAGTGGGTATAAACCCTTGTGCATTTATTTTCTATTATGATTTAGATCTACGATCTATAATGCTTTTCTTATATGAATGAACACATTGGTCTAGAAGTCGTTACTATCTCTAAGATGAATGTATGGTTCCTTTCCAATCTGTTCACTTAAGTTTTTGTCATAAATAATGCATTCTCACAAAAATCACATAAAGGAGGGACTCAGTGCCCGCGCGTGCCTCAGGTGAGTGCCCAGTGCCCGCTGGGTGATAGGCCGATGCACATGGGATTTCCTTGTTCTTTGAGAGGGCATAAAAATGACTACAGTAATCTTAAAATAAGTGAAGAAATGGAAAACATTACTCATGTGCTAACCATTGAAATCAGAATTCAAGCATCAAAAGTTTCTTCTATAGATCAAAAGGTTTCAGAGTCAAATAAGCCAACGATACTTAGTGAAAAAGGTTTAAGTACTAAGATATTAGTGAAATAATATTCTTCCCATGATGTCAAGGCCACTAAGGATAGTGAGCCATATCAAACAGGGAAATCTGTAGGTTGAAAAGACAATAGAGATTACACAAGATGCAATTGCTAGGGATGAAGTTATTGTTGGTATGGATGTATAGATTTTTGGTGAGAATAGGGAACCAACATTGGGAAAATAATCCACCATGAGACAACATGATATATCAACAATGAAAAATGATGATGATGTGTCAACCCAATAGTCTCCAAATAAGGTGGAAATATAGGAAGGGAAAGGAGATCCTACAAGAAAGATATATATTTCAAGAAACTCCCAGGAGAGAAGCTGAGTTTAACATTGTATCAATTGAATAAATAAGGAAAGATTATATCTCAATTAGTGGTGTAAGTAAAAAAGAGACTGATCAAACCCAAGCTCAAGACCAAGGAGGAATATAATCAGGGGAAGTGTCAATACAAAGTGAGAGAAAAGAAATAACTATATAAGTAAATCATGAAAATTAGATAGAATCACTAACTTAAAGTGAACAAGAGATGTTCAAGTAGTTGGTGGTTGTCCCATTAAAACCCCAACAATAATTTCAAGAAACAAAATTTGGGACAAGTCTTGCAAAGGGATGGATTGGGAAGTTGATTTCAAAAGAAGAAAAATAAATCCTCCCTATTGAGGACATATATATTACAACTCTATCTTTTCTGAAACTGGTGAGAACCTCCAAAAAAGCTAGTGTTCTTACCAAGACTCATACTGATCGACTAGGGTCCAAAACTTTAGAAGTGGCAATCCCTTATGAAGGAAAAACCAGAGACAATATTACAACCAATGACTACAATGTTCAGCTTATTTCTTTAGGAAATCCTTCGAGAGATCAATTAAAATATTGAGTATCAGAGGCAGTAAGTGACTTGTTACAAAAGGTTGATGAGCACAAGATAACTAAAAAACAATTGAAAGAATAGGTAAAAGCTTAGAGTTCTAGTCTGCAAAAATTAATTGGGCACTATGGTAAAACTCAAGCAAGTACCTCTGTCAATACCCTTGAAAGAATGGAAATAAATTAATAAGGATGTTAATAAGGTTTAGGTTGTGGACAGATGGGTCAAAAAGTTGACAAAGAATGGAAAATAAATAATCAAAGAAGCTAGGGAAAAGTATGAAGAACTCAAGAATAGGCTTGATAAAATTGATAAAATAATTGATCAATATGATAGGGAAATCTTCTACTTTGAGAGAATATTTCCCAAGATGGACCACATAACTCCACTCAGTGATGAACAAGAAAAATAAGGGATTGTGCCAAAGGAATTCAAAGGAACTCAACATGCTATAGAGGAATTAGAAAAGATCAGAGTGGAGATTTTGAATGGGATTAAAGAAAAAAAGAAGTTAGAAGGAAATGGGTTGATGATACTTTAGATGCCATTGATTTAAAACTTGAAGATATGGTCTTTGAAAAATTCAAAAAGAGTTATAGTGATCGAAAAATTGATTTCTTGTTCAACTCTTTTGAGAAAAATATCCAGAAAAAAAAAATCTCTTATGAAGTCATTAAAATAATGAGAAAAATTGAGAACAGAATCACAGAGCTAAAAACCAGGCCACTGGAATACAAGAAAAAAATGGGACACTGTGTGGATGAAATAGTAAGATAAAAATTGATCTTCCAACACCATACAATACCAAATGAAGATGAAATCAATGAGATTTTTCAAATATATGATGCATATGTGGCAAGGTTACGAGAAAAAGAAGAAGCAGTAGAGGAAACTGAAGAAGAAAAGGGTGTAGACATAAAAGATGATGAACAAGCTTAGGCTTGTCATTCTTAAAATTGTATCTTCTTTCCATATTTCATTGTGACTGGTGTTTTATTTGATATTTCTATTTCATGAAGGATGAATATTACTTTAAAACTCATTGTTCTCTAATATCAATTGTAATTTGATGCAATGCATTAGTTTTTATATTGCTTGGATGAAATTTTATGTCCATTTGTAAAATCATATAAAATATTGAGATGTTTTTACTTTCTGCATGTTAAAAAAGGAACAAAATGGGGTTCTATAAGGGCCCCAACCCATGAAAAATAAGGTGGTGTAAATTTTTTAAAGTAAAGACACTGAAGGAAAGACAATGTTAAGATGTCCTTTATTCCTTCTTTGAAATTTCCCCCAGTGGAGGGAGTTTGTTCAACAGTTTTTTCTTCCTCAACATGAATTCATTTGAGCCATGTACTGTATGGAAAAATACAATGAACCCCGTTAGATCCCGAGACATCCCCATATCCACCAATGACTCAAGAGTCATTATGGGATTGTTCATGATCTTTTCTAGCTCAATTTTTGTCTGATAGGAAGACACCCAGTCTATAAGATCCAAACCATCCATGAAGTCTGTTATCGTGGCAACTCCCCTTTTCCCTTTGTGAAGGTTTAGGATTGTTTTAATGGAGGTGCGCTGTATAAAGTAGAATAAATGAGAGATTCTTCTGTCATACTGAAGATAAAGAATTAGACCTTGGAACATTGTGCATGAGTTGTGGACCAATTGAGCTAGATTAAATAGTCTCCCTACGTCATTGTTCTTCTCTTTCCATAAGAAAAGTTGACCTATGTCATGATGGATTTAATTCTCTAAAGTTTGATAAATTCTGAACATTGCCATGATAGTCAGGTGGAAACAAACAAATGTAAGGTTTTTCAAGTTTACGTAGGTTTCCAAAGAAACACAGCGTTGCCCCTCAACCCCATTTTAATTGAGGAACCTTTCGCATAATGGGGTCTTGATTTCATTGGAATGGTTAATCCGACTTCAGGTGTCGAACACCAATGGATTCTCACGGAAAATGATTATTTCACACCCGGACGGACGGAGGAAGAAGTCCCACTTAAGGAGTCCGCTGAAGATGTGATCCTAGGAATCTTACGGGATATCACTACTCATTTTGGTTATCTCCACACCATTATATCCAAAAATGCTACAACTTTCATGGGAGCTAAGGTGTTTGATTTTTTTGTCAAACACAGGATATATTTAAAGACATCCTCTAACTATTACCCACAAGGGAATGGCCTGATAGATTCTACAAATAAGAATTTGATAAGACTCATTAAAAGGATGGGGCGTGAGCATAAAATTTTGTGGCACGAGCATGTTAAAATAGCCTTATGGGCTGATCGGATCACTTCAAAGTAGATCCTAAAAGCTTCACCATATGAAATGGTCTATGGGAAAAGTTTTGTAATGCCAATCTCTTTGGAGATTCCCGCATTACAACTACTAAAAGGATTTGAGATAGAGGATAATGGGGCAATGTCAATAAGGCTCACCGAGTTGGTATAACTCCAGGAAAAACATGAGCTCGCCCATGAGGCCATGATTAATCACCAACAAATAGTTAAGACATGGTTCGATCAAAATACATCAGAGACAAAATTCTAAATTGGAACCATCATTTTAAAAGTTGGATGCTAGAGAAAATAAACCAGGGAACCATGGAAAGTTTTACCCCTTATGGAATGGACCATTCATAATCAGTGCATGCAAGCAACATAACTCATTCGAGCTCAAAACCATGGTAGGAGATCCTTTGGTGATTCTAGTAAATGGGATCCATCTGAAGACCTACGTTTAAGTATCTTCTAAAAATTGTATTATATGTATATATTATTGCATGTTTTGTAGTTTTAGTTTGGTTATTGAGCCTCCACTTTCATTGATTTTTTTTTGCCACATGCTTCGCTACCCCTGACCACGTCACTTTTGATATATCAAAAAAAGTGCCCATGTCATCTTCTCATATTAAAGTCATCATCAAAGGTAAAGATCTCTTTCCTAAATAAAATATCCACAATAAATGAAAGATCTATCAAGGGCACCAAGTTCAACACCTCGGTTATCTTGCTTAAAGGAAGCATTATGAAAAGTAACTCCAGGCACATACGATTTTTTATTCCTGGGGTAGCAACGGCTATTAAAGGCCTCTCAAGCCTTGTTTGGAAGGATCATTCTGAAGCATTTAGATTTCATCGGTGAATATCAAATTTTCTAAAAGCTCCAGAGTCATTCGAAGAAATTCAGATCACCATGGCTGGCACCACCTCCAGCTCTGCTCAAGTAACAAAGTCCTACACTGGACAGCCCATTCCTCCTCGACAGCACCATCCAAAGTTAAAATACCCAGACTCATTATCTTGGTACAATGACCCTTTTCTAGTCATCGACCCTGTTGATGATATATTTGAGCCAAATATCAACAAAAGGCCGAAAGCTTTGAGAGAAGCGACATGCACCATGTTCAACCTTTTGGGGAGACTCGGAGTCATTCGGTGCTAGGACCTGGAGCACTACTCTTGCCCAATACATGGTTCCTCTCACACACCCCATGCCCATAACTCATAAAAATGTGCGCGGTAAGTTTCAAACTCAGGAAACCATACCATCAAGGGCCAAAATTTAGCTGTTATAATCACACCACAGGCCATCAGGGACATGTTAGCCCTGAACTATGATCAGTTGCCAGTTTTTCTATGATATAGCTAAGCTCTGAAATGTATAGGTCCAATTTCAAACAAATTCTGTGACCTTTACCAAGGAGCTAAGATAGTTAGACTCCAGCACATCGCGGGTTCCCAGTTTCCCCGTCCCCTTAAAGTCAATCAATCTTGACGCTCAGGATGTCTGCTCTATGTTGGTTTTTATTTTTGGGAAGGACTCTAACAAAGACATTGAGGAATGGAAGATGGTGGCTATATTCCAAATGAGGACCTTTATCACAAAGAAAAGATATAAATTTGACTTCACAAAATTCATAGCAGGGTCAATTTGTGAACAGCTCAAGCATTTTTCAATAACGTCCACCTTCAGGTATTCGTCTTTCCTTTTTCACACCTCATTTTGTACCAAAATGCTCAGTATTTCAGTCAATTCATGCCCCTGACCCTGTGGAATGTGGATATGTGGAGGTGAATTCCACAAATATTATCCTGGCATCTGCATAGACCCATGTACTGTCACGTTCTTCAGACATCTACGAGTTTTTCAATGCTTTTGTGGAGACTCTTTTGCTAGAGCTCGATCCTAAAGGGATTGATAACATAATGAATAACTTTACACAGTCTATCTTCTCAAACCCATTGCACCCCCATCATTACTACTTTTTTCCAAAGGCCATTCTATGATTTGAGTTCATGGATTCAGAGGTGAATCCTTCATGCTCCTAAGGATCCTCACACCTTGGATAGCAAGTCAAAGTCACCTAGCAGCTCGTCGTCATTGTGCTAGACTTAGAGGTCAGCTCGACCAGAAAGAAGAAATCAATCTATGACCTCCCTTTCATTAAGGGAGGGATTACTATAGTCAAAAGGTAGGTGGACCATTGTCTGTTTTGGAAGATGGCCTCCTATGGCTTCACCTTGATCCAGAACTCATGGAGATTCGATCTAGATGGGAAAATAGTTGAAACCTTGTCTACAAATAAAATCAAAGTCCCCTGCAAACATGAGTCGAGACCATTTTTTGATTCACAATGAAGCCCCAAGACTGAATCACCTGAGATATTCATCGAACTTCAGGATATCCCCACTCCAAATTGGGAGTCATTTCATCCAGTGAAAAATACATTTGACCCTACTCTAATTATTGGGAAAGGGATGAAAGTAGCCTTAAAGAGAAAGGACTAGAATTCCAGGAAGATTGAGGGATTTTGGAAATACAAGTAGAAAATCAGCCAAACCACACAAAACTTTGAGGAATTTCTAACTGACAAGCTTTGTGAGGATAAGTGGGACGTAGAGCATGACTCCAATGTAAATAGTGAGGGTCTACTTGTCCTCACTTGCAAGCAACCTATCAAATCAACCATGGGGTCCTCTGAGCTACAGTAACAGATACCTGAGGTACCTTCATTGGCCACCCCTCTTCGCACTCCTCAAATTTCTCTATCCTCTGAACTCTTAAAAGCTACAATAGAGGAAGAATCTCTCTCCATCCCAGCCTACAAGAAGCTAAAATCAGTCACAATCCCTGGAATCCCACCACTTGAGGCTCCACTCTCTATAGTTCTTCCACCTTCACCTTCCCATTTAGAAGGAATATTTTAGTCTGTCACTACATCCCAACCCCTTCCTCTGCCTGGCCCTCCTCTACTTTTGTGGTACCCTACTGCAATCTCGAGCTTCTCATCTCACATCATCATGCCCCCTTCTTCAACCTTGGTATCTGTAGTATCTAAATTGCTAGTGACTATTCCATATGGCCTTTCACCTAGTTTCCCATTTGTGGGAGGGATGGTCTCTTCTCCTTCTGAGTTTTGAAGTCAAGTAGAGGCCACCAAGGCAACCTGAGATCAAAAGGAGATCAAAGCAGAGAAAGAAGGAGATGGTGGCTCAATCAACCAAGTAGGTTTGATCCCTATATGATCATCAACATGGCTCCTAACTATTTCTCACCTTATCCCTCATGTATCTAAGCCCACGGAATAAATGCGCCATGATGACTATTCCATTAGCATTCTTGCAGTGGACCTCGCTGAATTCTAGCCTCAGGAAAAATTTGAGTTGATGAATGAAACCACGGCAGTAGTCACTACCGACTATTTGAAGCTCAGCAATCAGCTAAAAAAGACACAGGCCAGCCTCCAAAAGGTAAAAGCTACAACAACTAGCCACATGGCTAAGCTTAATGCCAAGGATAGAGAGGTAGACCAGCTCAAAAGGGAGTTAAGGGACACATCAACCAAGCAAGCCCTCACAGCTTCTCAAGCAAAGGAAAAATCTCTAGCAGCTAAGCTTACCACCACCAGAGGCCTTGGTTAATTTGTTCAAAGGAAAAATATGGCCTTCAGGCCAAGTTAAAATATTTTGATAAAACGGTCAAGGACTTGACTGACCAATTGGGTCAAGAATCTCATAAAGCTGGAATTGTATCATTAGTACAAGGTCTATATGCCTCCTGTTGTGACAGGATCGCCACCACTGTAGAAAATCTAACCCCGAAACTCGAATTTATATCTAATGCACAGGAAATGTTCTCTAGGGTAGAAAGTGCAGTCTCTACCATCACAACAACAAAAATCCTTATCTTCCTATTGGTGAATGCAAGAATCACCGACAAGCAGTTGACGGTGGTAGAGATAATGAGATTCTGAGTTGTGACAAAGCTTCTGTCAAATGTCAGAATCTCTTAGCACAGCTTTGCGAGGGTATGAGGGAAATAAAATAGAATATCAATGAATTAGTATACCTTGGTTTCCCCTCTCCCTTCCTAGATGAGTCTAGGGTCTTATCCAAAGACAAAATTCAGTAGCTTCTGATATCTGAGCACCAAGACAAGATGGTCTTCTAGTCTTTGAAGGAAGACTCCAGTGTCACTGAGGTTGAGGTCATCATTCATCCTATTGTACAGCAGCTAGAGTTCCACTTGTATGTGGTCATGCAAAGCCTTCAAGGTTTCTCCCATAGGGAGATAATCGAGTTGGACCAAGCTTTTCAAGCCTTGTAGTGAAGAACCTACCTGACAGAAGAAGAATGGCTTGGGTATCAGGCTTCTTTTTGAATGATATAAAAGACCTGTGGTTAGCCATAATTTTTGAAATTTTGGGAAGGCATGAGATATCAAATTCTTCCATGGTAGGCACGAAGTCCCTTAGTGATTCACCAAACTGATTATATTAATTTATTGTGACTCTTTTGTTAATTATTTTGTCCCCCAGACTCTAGATGCCCTCAGTTGATCAAAAGCTAGCAACAACTAAGTATGAAATGCTTGTGGCAGTCTCCACATGTCTCATAGGTGCATTCCCAACTTTGAACATTCAATCGGGTTCTAAAACTCACACAGGCATTCCTTGTGTTTGTCCCATGCATGTTTGATATAGCCTACAAGAAAGGAGGACCCAAAGCAAGAGCAAGTCCTCTACATGGCCCAAATGAGGAGTCTAATTAGATAGGGACTCAGTGGACATGCCAAGAAGAGAGTAGGTGCATGGATTTCTATAAAGGGACAAAATATTTATTCCAAAATCATGAAGGTCAAATATCTGAATTAATAGGGAAGACAGTAGCGGCATTACATTTAAAATACTAGGGGCAGGATCCAAAAGGATAAGTGCAAGGCCTTATCAGAATTGAAGGAAAAGGGTGGTAGCTAAAAGTGACAGAGTAAAAAAAATGTTTCCTATAAAAGGAGGCGAGATACAAAAAAAAAAGGGAGAGGGAATTCTGAGCCAAAAAAAAGAAGAGAAAAAAAGAGAGTTATGTATGTTTTATCTAGCCTTAGCAAGCCTCTGTCATAGAAGAGAAGTGTAATATGAGCTTTCATGGGCCTTATGTACCCTTTCTTTATATGAATAAAGAGTTCTTATTCTATGAAAATTGGATTTTCATATGTTTTGAACTTTTGTTTCTTTTATGAAAGGTAGTTCTAAATGAGTTAGGAAATTCATCATGCTTGATGCCCTTAGAATTTCCTTGCTTCGTTTATTATTAAAATTTTCATTTCCTAAAAAAGAATTATGTTATCAGAGTAGTAGATCGTGTTGTTTAGCCCTTCAAACTATTCTTGATAAAGATCTTAGATATTTTGTCGTTTCTCTTTTAGATTTGGCACATCACCTATTTATTTCAGTTATTTACATGCTTTTTCTAAACCTACTCCTAAAACTAGAGAAGAGCCAGCTTCTTTAAAACCTGGAGGTCACCTTAGGGTGCATGTCTCACCAACCTAAGGTTTCCTACAACTCTGATGGTTCATCTGAAAATATCATCGTCAACACTTACTCTATACATCTTGAGTGCCTTGATTATTTTGTGACACCGTGGATGTCACATGTTTGTGTATCTATGCCTATCTTGCAAGAATATACTTATTTACTGTATACGGCTTGAGTTCCTTGATTGTCTTGTGACACTATGATTGTCCCATATTTTTTTCTCTATACCATTCCTGTATATATACACTTATTTTTCTATTTTTGACCTACAATGCCTTTTATTGAGATTATCTTATGACATTTTGGGTGTCCTATGTTTTTGGTTTTATTTCTCTATGTGACTATGTTTCTTATGACATGATTAACTCTTACTGCATTGATGTCTCTATTTCTATAATAGTGTTATTATATATTATGATCTGATTAACTCTTTCTACATTGTTTTTACTACTTCCTTACATGTAATATTTCTTGTTGCATGTTATTATGAGTTTCTTTCTTTGTGTTTCATGGTTGTTGGGACCCCAAAATATTGACTAAGTACAAAAAGGTGCATAGGCACGCAAGGCCTAATTAAAAAAGGGCGTGCAAGGACAAGGCGTGCAGGATAGGGTTTAAGGAAGGGTTTAAGAAAACCCATGGTGCGCGTGCGGACAGAGCCAAGGTTTCAATACTTAGCCATATTGGGCATTTTGGGCATGACATGAGAAAAGTGTGACCCGACTGCACATGCGGAGTGGATAAGGTGCCAGCTTAGCGACAAGTTGGCCCATGAAGGAATCTTCCCTGCGATAGAAGGTTCTGGAAGACATCATGGAAAAAAGTGGAGAGCTCAGGCCTAGAGGAGCATGCACCCATGGAGGACCACCTTTAGACACTTGGCATCAGATCTGAAGCCGTAGAAGAATGATTTGGCACTTCGGGATGGCTATATATACAAGTGTCTGTAGAAGTAAATGGAAGAAAAAATGGTTAAAGGGCGGAGCTCTGCAGAAATACTGCAAGGACTCTATTAGCTTGGGTAAATAAGTGTAGGTTCTCCCTCAATGCTCTTATGAGCCATACATACAAATGTATCCCTTTGGTTCTCCTTTAACAGGATATGATATATAAGTGATAACCCTAAGTGTGTACCTGGGTTCCACCTATGAAATCCACAGGCATCTCACAACTTAGATAATGGTGAAATCTCGATAGTATAATCAGCAGTTACACTACCTTGCGCAAGGTTTCTGAGACATGTATACCAGACTCAATTCCATGACGGCACACTCGTCATTAGGAAATTTTTGTTTCACCTTAATCACTTTTTCGGTTATAAGGATTTGTAGTCAATGATGTTGTAAACAGCTACAAGTCTTATACAAGGTACAAGCCCAGATTAACCTATACGAAGCATTACCTCAAATTCAACCTATGATGCCTATGGGAGAGCAAGTGTCTTTATAATGATTCTCATCATTGCTGGACTTCTTCCCTTCCCGTGGCCATCATATGTTGGCATTAGGGTACCAACCCATGGGGTTTCATCCACCCTTGTAACTATAACAAGCTTGTACTTAAGCAATACCACTCTACATTTTAAGGTCTTGAAAAGGGAACTCAATATAGCTGTTATGTGGCAGTATTCAATTAATGACAATTGTCATTAAATGGATACGTCCACGTAACAACAGTAGTGAGTCAACCTGTCAGGAGTCCTAAAATGAAACTTGGTATCTTAATAAATTAAGCATGACACAATGTTCTAGTTCCAGTGTCTTCATCACTTAGTGAAGAGTATCTAGAGTCCTGTCCCCTAGAATCATGAGAGGTTAAATGTAGTTCCAAAACTACTCATTTCTTCCTATCTGTTTCAGATATAAGATAGATCAATCTTTAGACCTAAATTCCCAATCCTATGGTTTGTTAATGATTCAATTTCCACCGTATCAGAATAATACCTTACATTATCATGGAGTAATAACTACTAATGTTATTCTTACTCCCATTAGTAATCAGGAAACTATGCAATTACTAATTATTGGGTACATACGGAATCGTTCCCATTACCCTCTTTTCAATAACACTTAAGCTATATTATTTGAATCGTGTTTCTCAAGTTTACCTCTGCATTTATTCTTACCAGGTTTGATTTATCGATAGATATAAATCCTATCCATTTTACGGTTCTTGATTTAGTAGGATTCTCAATTCTCTTAAAAACCTCTATAACCATTTCCATACCTCAACTTAGGTTTAATTTAATGGCTACTACCACCTTGGCAGAGTATTCATTTTCCCTGGATTCACATACCAATTTCCTTGGCATCCAAATACTTTCCACTAATTCCAGCTATCGGATCATTGTTATCATTTATATGACTACACCGTCATATCCTAATCATGGTTGGTTTCAGCTCACAATTTTATTTTATTTTCATGAACTTAAACACCAAACTTCCATAGTGAGTGAGATGGTGAGTACTCATGTTGAGCACAATCTGAATGCTCCCATCAATACTCTATTCATTTTCATTGGGTAGTAAACCCATGGTTTCTTGGAGGTTTAGTATTCTAGGAATTAATCATTTCCCAACAATTTTATGCCAACTGTATCCCATATCCTATGGGCCCATTTTGCATTTAGGTTCAATTTGATTATTAATGATTCATCTTTAATACATCTTGTTAGCTGAAATAGCTCCAACATAAACATTCAACACATCATATTTTATACAATAGCAATCTGATAGATATTATCCTTTGTTTACCCATTTTATGGAAGGACAGTTTGCTTAAGCCACCAGAAATGATCTATTCTCGTTTATTATTTCACTTTGAGGAATTAAATTTGAACTCTCCTTCATGTTAAGGGAGTTGGGTTAGTTTTATCAATTATTTAAACTTAGTTTCCTTAAAAGGTTTAAGTGCTGCCCAAAAGGAACTTCGGCAAGTTTTTGGGACTTAATCTTTATATGATGAATATTAACATTTCATCCATAAATTTCAGCATCACAATCTATGTCTAATATAGTTATTCAAACTCTATCAGAGGAATCTTCCTTCAGTATGCTCACATAAGCAAACACATCAAGATTCACAACTAGATGATTTCTCATCTACCATGCATTTAACCTTTACCGGTCTTGTGAGGAATCACTACCTCTAGCAAACAACAATACTAATTTTCCATAAGTTAATCAATCTAGATTACAGAATTCAACAACACTACTTTGTAGTGTATTCCATTAACCTATCCCTTATGTTACTAATTTATAACTTCACAACTCGCCCATTCAACCTTCTAGGTTCACCTAGCCCATAATACAATTGTTATATTATAAAATAGAGAGAGTTACAACAGCCCTCTATTGCAATTGTCCAATGATCCAATTTTCATAAGAGATCATAAGTATAAAGCCATTCTTATACCAACATTGCTGCATCATAATGGAATTCATCACAGAAATTTCAGAGAGGCATTAACATTCTTCGATGATACGAAGTGAGTATTTATTAAACAGAATATGGAATCTTTTCCATGTTGCAATAAATCGTAAATGTTCACAGTATATTTTCACAAGAGAATCTTAACTCGAAGTCAATAAATAACTTCCTTTACATAAAAAAGAATGTCTCAAATCAACAAATGAGCTGCAACTTTATCGTTTTAAAGTAAGCATGTGATATAATTAGATAACCAAGACATTTCTTTCCTTCACGCCAGTTACCTTCACTCAATTTCCTACAATGGTTAGGCAAGGTCAGTTCGACTGAATTGAGCAAGAAAAGTCCTTTATCCCATTTATCAATTTATGTAATTAAATGTTAGAATGAATAAATACTGCAATAATCTCAATCTAACATTTTAATCATATAATTCCAAAAAATCATTCTTAAGTAACCCGCTTTGCAAACATTAAGAAAAACTCCTTTACCTCTTTCAGTACTCCGCAAGGACAAGTTCTAGGTATTACTTCACAAAATAAGTTAAAGCAAAACCGGATAAAAGATATTGGTACCCAAGAATGACCATCAAATAATCAATAACACAAGTTATTAAAAATATGTTTATATCACATAAATTTAGATGGAGTAATCTGACTTCTATCAATCACAGTATGAATCTATGTCATCCCATTAATAAATATAAATTGCTGCAACTAATGTTAGCTTCACCAGCAATACAAACAATATAGTTCTTGGACACACAAGGTAATCCATGCTACGAAAATGAAACTAACTAGTTTCATCAACATCAACACACCCATCAAGATAGATCCAGTTAATACTCATGACGTTTTATATGTCATAGCTATAGAACATGACATATTCTACATTATCCATAACATCCTAAGAAGGATATATATATATATATATATATATATATATATATACCACTCAAGTTACTTATCATAGTAACATAGAGAAATCAAGGCAATATAGACTCAGTTGCCTATTAATTTCTTATTGTACCTTCTTAAACAAAACTCATCTTTTCAAATCATATTTTACCACATTCTACTGCAATAAGAATCTGAAGACACAACCATTCAAAATCTTATTTATGCTTGAATTTAGGGGCTAAACTCCCCGAGTTTATCTCAATGCTTAATACATATTACTCTTCAGTAATAAAGATATGTTTTTCTTGATTTAATCATCCTACAGAGATTAATCCGAACATAACTTTACATAATATTTATATTAAAATCCTCAGTAAGGCTTGATTTTAAGAATGGAGACACTAAGTTTCCTTTCCATTATTGCACCTTATATATGGACCAGCAAAACTTATCAAACATATCCATAGTGTAATCCACCAAGACCCCTCCCCTTGGTTCCAAGTAAGACTTTCTAGTTTCCTCAAGGAAGCATAAAAAAACCAACTCATTTAATCCTTATCCATCAAAGTCCCAGCTTCAATTTGAGCTTCCTTAAGTAAGTGTCTGATTATAGAAGTAATATAACATCAGAACATAATTTCTTCCTGAAGAGAGAAGAATGGTTTTCCACACTTGGTAGAAGAACAGTTAGGTTCAGCCCTTCAAAAAACTGATTTCCTAATTCATCTTTTGATCTCTAATATCAGATCAAAACTAGCTTAGATGACTTCCGAGGAAGGTAGTAAATAACGAGACTCCTTATAATGGAGTGATCCGAAGGCTCTACAACTCAACAATTATTTATACCAACTATAGGTACTTCGAAAATCCTAAGAAAGGGAATATTTAAGATGAGGTTGCAACCAACACGTGGCTGGATGGTGATGGATTATGAGACAAATATCCTGCAACAAAGCCTCCGTTGTCACTCATAAGTAACAAAAGCAACAATAATCCCTGCTTCTTCCCATTAACCTTTCAAAGAACTACATCGTTCAACAAATAATGGTAGAATAATGTGAAGTGTTATTAGCTCACAAAACACCTGTCAAACTGAGCCAAGCCTTAAAAGGTTAATACCTATATTTTCTTGCAGACCCAACAAGGGTAAATGGATTACATTGACAAACTAACAAGTCTTTAGCCCAACAGACTCGTGGCTCATTAATAGTCAACCTGATGGAGATAAAAGCAGTCTATAATATTTATTATGCATGATATAAGTACAAATAGGTTATCCCCAAATATACCCAAGATCATGCCCAAAAACACTTTATTTTCCTACGGTGATAAGCACAGGACAGAAGTGAAGTAATATACACCGATATCCAGACTAGGTTTAACTGCTTAAATAAATATACCCTGATTTGAGTCAGGTATAAAGGAAACCCATGTTCCCCAATTATAATTTTTTCAAAACATTATATCATTTACACAAATACCCATTAGTATTTGGGTCAACCCCAATCGACAATGCAAACAAAATATAGTAAATACAGACGTCATTGCCGAGCATGATAAAAGCAGAAAGATAAATGGATAATAGTTCTCCCAGGGTTACAGCCATATCAATTCCCACTTCTACTCGCATACAAACAGAATATAACAAACAGCAACCCCGAACTATACATACCCATTTTTCTCTTAACACAAACCAAATTGCAAATATCTATTCATTATAACCTCAGATGATTTAAAAGGATAAAAGGGATAAAGAATGTTTCTTTCCTGGTAAAATGGCAGGCCGTATTCTTTTCTTCCTGCTTCCTTCACAGCCCCAAACCATACACAATTCGAATCAACTAGATCACATTTCCAGCCTCCCTTGCTCAGTGAAACATTTTAATATAGCAACTGATATAGAAATCACAAAGCTTTACAGTCTTCTGCCCCAAGAAATTCACCATGCAAGGATACCCAAACTGGAGTTTTTTCCAAACTTTCCAACAAACTAAATGAAGCAGTGGTTGCATGCAACTCGCCTCATTCGAGGCTTTACAAATTTCCAAAATATTAAATGTAAATTTTAATGATATTCAATGCAGAAGTGCTACACCAGTAGCTTATCCATCTACCACCGCCCATTACCCTCCTCCAAAATTGGCGGGGTTATTCCAGTTTAAAACTTTAGTTACCTTTTCCCCCAAAATTGCTAAATAATAATAACTTAATTACTCTTCATAACTTACATCGATTAACCTTTCAAAAACATAGGTTATTATATAGTATGACAATAGGACAAATGCTATTGTACATGTATAACTCTTTTTGTTATTATTTATATGTCCCATAACTCTTATAAAGATGCATATTACAAAGTGAAATCATCTATAGTAATTTCATAATCCAATGTAAGTGTCATGGCCCAGGATTCACAAGCCGGAGTCCACTAACCACAGTGATCGATCATTAGAAGGTTAGTTAGATAAATCTAGAAACCACGTTCCCTTGAGTAAAACGTGTTACCTTCTAGGAATGAAACAATGAAATATATTATTTCGTATGTATCATATTATCCTTAGAAAACTTTGATTCTTCTTATTGTGATATCATGACCCAACGCCGCCGGTACGACATATTAAGTCATGTCATCGATGGTTATTACACATATTTTGATCATAACCAATCATACAAGATTACAACACTTCAATTCTCAGTTACCAGCAAATTATCTTGATTACAAGAATGTTCTTCGCAAATGAAATCTTAATATTTAAATACGAAATCAGGGTTTAAAGTGAACATTATTTAAAAAAATACCCAATTCCCATCACTTTAGTAGGAGCAACATATCACTTCCTACCCTTATTAAATGCATGGCTAGCGCTATCCGCACAACCTGTTATGGAAAAAATGTTGTGGCAAGTGAAGATGAATGTTAGAATCTAGGAGTCACTGCATTAAATCCTTCGACTTGGTTTTATCATTCCATGGATAATTTCAACTCCTTTATGATCCTGAACTAAATTTGAGGAGTGTTACAATTTTAAGAATTTGAACCAGGCCTCTTTAAAGGACAAATACCCTCTCCCCATGATGGATCAAGGTTTGCAAGCTATCACAGGCTCTGCGATGTTGTCTATGCTTGATGGATTTTTTGGATACAATTAAGTGGAAGTCAGTAATGCAGATTGATACAAAATTGATTTCACTACTCCTTGGGGCACCTTTGCTTACAAGAGAATGCCTTTTTGTCTTATCAATGTTGGTGCCACCTTTCAGAGGGAAATGGAATTGTATTTTGGTATTCTAAAGGGAAAGTGTGTTGTAGTGTACCTTGATGATTTGACTGTTTTCTTCAAAACAAGGGCAGATCACTTTCAACATCTTAAAGCAGTCCTCAAGAAATGTAGAGAACATGGAGTTTATCTCAATCCAAAGAAGTTTGTATTTTTTGTCACTGAAGGCAAGTTGTTGGGGCATATTTTCTCTAAATAAGGAATTAAGATAGATCTAGAAAGAGTTCAAGCAATCCAACAGATTCCTCTTCCCACAAGTAAAAAGGGTGTTCACTCTTTCTTTGGTAAGATAAACTTCCTGAGGATATTCATTCCTGATTTTGTAGAGTTGACTATGAGCATTGCTCACATGATGAAAGGAAAGTAAAACTTTGGTTGGTCTTCTTAGGGTAAGGAATAATTTGAAGGTATCAAGAAAGTAATTTCTAATACTCCCATCTTGGCATGTCCTGATTTCAACAAGGATTTTATCAGCTATTTCTATGCTACAGAGAATACCTTGGATGTTGTGCTAACTTAGAAGAATTCTGAGGATCATGAACTCCCAATTTTCTTCATGATCTATGTTCTAAAATCTCATGAGTTGAAATATACTATGATGGAGAAATATGCTTTTGCATTAGTCAAATTTGTCAAACAGTTTCAATTTTATATTCTTCATTCTCACTCTATTTTGTTTGTTCATGATATAACCATCTAGTCCATTCTTACACAGTAGGAGTTTGAAACTAAGAGAGGCAATTGGGTAGAAAAAGTCCAATAATATGACCTAGATATCAAGACAACTAAGCTATTCCTAGGTAAAGGCTTATTTGAGCTTATTGTTGAAGGAGTTGATGTAGAATTGTCCAAAGAAGAAATTGATGTTCCTTTTGTTCTCTTTCTTAGTTCAATAGATGAATGATATGTTGATGTTACACATTTTATTACTTATGGAGAGTTTTCATATCTCTTGAGTGCCAAGGATAAGAGGAATATTAAGCTAAGGTATGCATAATATGTATTATGGGAGAATGATTTGTTCAAGCGAGGCACAAATGGAAGATTATTGAAGTGTGTGGACAAAGAGCAACAGAAGAAGTTGTTCTCATCTTTTCATGATCAGGATTATGGGGGCCATTTGTATTCTGCTATCATGGCACATAAAATTGTTTGTGTTGGGTACTATTCACCTACATTGTTTAGATATTCATTAAAATGGGTAGGTAAGTGTGAAGTCTAGCAGACTTTTGTTGGGAGACCTAAGTTGGCTGCTTTTCCACTAAAACTAGTAGTGATTGATGAGCCTTTTCAACATTGGGGATTGGATTTAATTAGAACTCTTAACCCACCTTCCAATGTTGGACATACTCACATGTTAACTACTATATACTACTTCACTAAGTGGGTAGAGGCCATTCCATTCAAAAGCACTACTTCTGAGGTGGTGTGTAATTTCATTAAGGAGAACACCTTGATAAGGTTTGGGGTACCAAACAAGATTATGACTAATAATGCTTCAAATTTTTCTTCTTCTAAGATGATGTATTTCTATTATGGTTATGGAATTTACCTTACTCTTAAGACTACTAACCCCAAGGGAATGGACAAGTGGAATAAACAAATAAGAATCTAGTAATCATCGTTCGGGAGCTTTTCAATGACTCTCAGAGGAATTGGCACAAGAAACTTTATGATGCTCTCTAGGTAGATAAAATTACACCCAAAAGAGTAATTGGAATGTCTCCATTTCAAGTGGTGTATGGTGTTGAAGCTCATTTTCTAGTAACAGTGGAATTACCAGCCTTGCATTTAATGAAGGCTATTAAAGATTCAAGTTTTCCTAGTTTCTTGGACAAGATGATCATGTATCTCTAGAAGCTGGATGAAGACAGGTTACATGTTTTTGATAGAATATCATCTCATCAACTAAGGGTGAAATATTTATTTGACAAGAAAGCTAGACCCATAGATTTTCAATTAGGATACATTGTTCTGTTGTGGGAAAAAAGACATGAACCTCAAGGAATCCATGGTAAGTTTGATTCCCTTTGGCTTGGTCCTTTTAAAAGCAGGCACTTTACTGGAGAAAATTAATTCTATTTGGATTATATGAATGGATATCCTCTCCCGCTTCCTTATAGTGGGTAGTATTTGAAGTAGTTCAAGGCCTAAGTTTCTAGGTAGTCCTTCTATATATTGTGTATAGTTGTTTGGTTTTTGGTCATTCCTTTGTGTTTTGTTTCTATCTTTCCTTTTTGGTTTGTTTTCTTTTTCATGTGTTTTGTCTTTTGTGTTGGTTTTCCTTTGACTCTATTTTCCCAATGGATAAGGCACTAGTATGCTTTCCCTTGAGTTTTTCTATGGTTCTTGATCTTGCCTTGTTCCTCTGTCAAGTCATCCCCAGAAAGAGCCAGTTGTTGTCACCCTCAAAATTCCCCTCTTTTTGAAGTCAAATTTTGAAAATTTTAAGTTAGTACCTTGGAGTAATAGATCATTTTGATCCTGGTATTGTTTATAGTTTTTCATTCCATGGAGAAAAATTTGAAATTTTGGCATAAGGGTGGGGTTTTCCCTTTCTTTTTATTTTCCACAGTCGTGAATGATAAGCGTATCTTCCCTATCATTTTTTCCCTAGAATCCATGGGTAGTACGTGGACATCTCTGATTGGATTGTACATGGCCATGTTTCAAGTGAAAGTGGAAGCCTCCACACATCCAAAAAATGAAAATCCAAGGGTAGGGCCCAAGGGACAGTCCTCAAATAAGCGGTGGCTTTCCATGTGTCCCAGGCCAAAAATGAAGACAAAATGAGCCCCAAATCGGCTAAGTATGAAATTTTTAGCGGACAACACCACGTACCTCATCCACACAACTTAAAGGGTTGAATCTAAGGGTGGTTCCCCAAACTTGCACCAGCCCTCCATGTGTCCCAAGTCCAAAAAATAAACAAATCCAATCATTTAATTGAATAAGTATGAGAGGGTCAATGAAAGCCTCCACGTACCTCAATGACTCAAATTTAGAATTGAGACAAAAGGGCCAATCTCCAAATGAGCACCAACTCGCCACGTGGTTAGAGTAAAAGGAGAGATAGAGTTGGCTGTTGAAAATTCCAAGACCAATGGAAGGAGCCACATGTCAGCTTAGTGCCCTTTCAGGAGGCAAATCCAAATCAGAAACTCAAATGAGTGCCAGCTCTCCATGTGTCTAGGGTTTAACATAAATCAAGTGAGAAGCAAGCCCGAATGAGCTAAGTATAAAAGAACCGGTGAAAGCCTCCACATGTTAGCTTTTTGCAACTTCAAAAGAAAAATCTAGAGGAAAGTCCCAAATGTGCGCTGAGCCTCCACATGTCCAGGGTCATACATATAGCCCTGCCAAACAAAAGGGGCTTATTTAAAAACACAAAAATATTGAACTGGCACGTAAAGGACATGTGGTCATGTTTCAAGCATCAACAGGGAGGCGAGCCCTTTTTGTGTTTTGATTCTGTTGAAAATTCAAAGCAGGAAAGTGAGCCATCAAAGCAATTTGGGAATTTTTGATTTGTTTCCATAAGAAAAAAATTTGAATATTAAGCTCGCATCAAAATTCAAAGCATGAAAGCGGGCTGTCTGAGCGATTTGGGAATTTGGGTTATATTTCTATAAAGAGCTTAAAGTTATAAAGTGACCCACAACCCCGCCCATGCTAAGGTAAAAATTCAAATATTGATCCCACATCAAAAGTCAAAGCAGGAGGTGGGTCGGCGGAGTAATTTGATTTTTTGAGCCTGTATTGAAAAGAGGTAAAATTTCAAAAGTGAGTCGTGACTCCGTCGCCACTCAAGTGAAGCCACGTGTCAGGCATATATCAAAAGTGGGTGGGTAGGCCAAAATGTTCTGAAGTGCCATTTCTCTAAAAGGCATAAACTGCAAAAGGCATCATCAAGCCCACCTCTAATTAAATAACTACCACGTGGGTGAATCACATTCAAAGTTTGCAAGGGCAGATTGGATGGCTGCAATTCAATGCATCTGGTTTTTATGCCAAGCATGGAAATGGCTGAGCCATTAGAGAAGCTCAGATGTTAGTTTCTTGAATCATTTTCATCATTTTTGTAACCAAATGTAACCATTCTTTAAAGCTATTTAATGGCTTCTCCATGTCATTTTTAGGGTTGGATCCTGGTACTCTATAAAGGTAATAGATTCAAAGTAATCAATACAAAATTTTTCCCCTTTCTTCCTTTGATATTCCTTCTTTCCTTGTCTAAATATTTGGGAATCATCTATCTTTTATGATAGGAAACTTTGTGTTCTTGTTTATACAATTTCTAGAACTTTGTGTCTTTGGAATTATATTGGTTATGAAAGTGAATGATTATACTCTACATCTCACTAGTTCAATATGTATAAGGTTATACTCTGCCATCTATATTTCTTGAAGGTATTGTTATGTTCTTCCTCTCTCATCTCCTTAGTTCTTCCATTCTTTCGTATTGATGATCTTTGGGCATAAAACATTTCAAAGTATCATGACTCCACACTTTGAAAGTTGTACATTTGTATATAAGTTTTGATGTTTGCTTTCAATAAGGGAACCTCTCCCATTAAAGAGGAGGGAATTTCTATCCACTGAATGTGGTTTGTTAAAATTATCATTTTAAAACCCAACACATCCTCCTAGGTTGGTGAGCCGTATGGTGATGTCTAACATGCCAGCTCACGTGAAACCTCATCACTTTTCTGGCAACAATTTCTTGTCGGGATTATTTAGTCGAGGCAATTTTGTGCCATGTAGAGAGGTGACAGTTTTGGCATATGGGGGTGGAATGTATGGTGTATATATGGGCTATCACATAGGGGTCATACAATACTGTCACCAAGCTAGCCTCTCGCAAGATCTATAGCTTATATGAGTGATCTCTTATACAAGGAGAACATCACTAGTCAACTTCATTTGGAGCTGCATATAATGCATGTTATGGATAAATTGTGGAAATTGAACACATGATCTGGGTCACCAAAATCAGTGGCCAAGTGATTTCTTCAATAATTTTGTTGGTTAGTTTCAAAAAATTCTTACAGTTAATTGTAAGGATTGATAGGTAATTACTTCATTAAATTTGTTTGGGATATCATCCATATCTTAATGGATGGCTAAAAGTATCACTTACACTAATTTTTGTAATAAAATTATATATGATAAATTTATAATTTGTTCAAAATAAAATTTAGACACCCCTACTAACAAATGTTTATGGTGCTTTTATGTTGAGTGGGTCTCCTTACTATGTGATTATTACTAAAAATAGAGGAAGAAACAATATCATTATATTAGTGACTAATCATGGTGATTATTTTGTGATGATGTAAAACACACATAAAAACACACACAAAGTAATAATTTAAAAAGAAAAAAAATATATATTCTCTCAAACATAACGATCACCCTTTAAACTAAAGGCAAACAATCCAAATTATGTAATGGTTTATGTTAATAAAAATGAATTCAATCTTATGTGAAAATAAAAGAACAATGTAATGATTTATTATGGTTCAAGTTCTTGTTTTGGATTATGAATAAGACTATAAGAGTATTTGAAATAATATATTATACAAATTTTATCCTTTAAAGAACATTTTATTCTTTATATTTCTCAACAAGACATATAATTTTACTTCAATTTGGATTCAAATTGTCTTTGAAATAATATATTACATAAAATTTACATGTTAAAGAACATTTATTGTTTATGTTTCTCAACAAGACATATAATTTTACTTCGATTTGGATTCAAACATGTGATTATTCAATTAAATTCAAACATGTGATTTTAATATGAAAAAATAAATTGTACTACTTTCCTTATGTTATAACCAATTAACCCTTACCTTGGTCCATTTTTTTATCTTCAACTCAGTCTATTTTTAAAATAAAAAACAACAATGATCTTTCAAATTATTAGAATCTTTACATATGCTAAAAATTTATAACTACGTAATGTAAATGCATTCTACCCAGAGGTTATAGGTGACTCACCTTATGTTAGAGCTATGTAACTCTAGGCCACTAGGAAAACCATGATTTCCTCTTAGTTATACAAAAAAAACTATATAATGTTAATAGTTTAAAAAAAAAAAATGTAAATATTACACACATTTTCATTTCACCAACCCCATATTTATGACATAAAGGTGGTATATTTTGGCTTCATGGAATGGATAAACTTAATGACTCTCTCTCTCTCACCTCAACAACATTGTCATGGAAATCGAAGTTCATAGATGATATTCCATTCCTTTGTTGGCCACTGTGGTTTTGTTTTTTCATTTATGTCAGCCTACATTGATGGAAAAGGGTGTCATGGTGTTGTATGAGTCCCCATATGATGTCATTTATGTGTCCAACATGTTGATTTAGTGGCTTAGTGAGTTTTCATGTGTCTTGGTGTTTGGTTGAGTATGCAAAATAATTGTTTGAGGCTTCCCAAGTGTGTTAATGTGTTTCATGAGGTCAAACATGGTCCTAATGATGTTTTTTAGATGTATATAGGTCTGTATAAGATCATTATGCTCAGGTCATGTGGTTACAGTGTTGAGTCAGGCCATTCCACCCATGTTTCTATCCTTGGAGCATGAAGAATGAGGTGGAGAAGTGATATTTGAGGCTAATAAGTCATGGTGAAGCATGGAAACATCATGATGTCAGTGTACCTAAGGTATATGGTGAGTTTTAGGTCTGCATTTAGTGATTTAGTGCTCTTATGTGGTCCTTAGGAAGCTACAGGTGAGAAAAAGACAAGTTTACATAGGTAATTCGATGTGGATGGAGAGTTTAAAGAATACTTGGGATATGTGGTTAATTTGAGAAGTTATAGGATGTTATCATGGTGCTTCATTACAAGTTTCAGGTTATTATGCTGAATAATTTTGAAGATATACAAGTTTTGGTGAAATCAGGTAAGTTTTAGTGAAATTTTCAAGCAAATATGGACCTTCTGATGCTCGTTGTGAATAGTGTGATTTTCATGGGACCTTTTGGACTCTAGGTATTCTTATAAGTTTAGTTTATAACGTTTTAAAAAAATTATGAGGTCATTTTATTGTCATTTTTTTATGAATGAATGTTAAGAAAGTAAAGAGGTCTAAAACCCTAGTTAAACCCTAGCTAGGAGCAGTTTATAGAAAGTGAAGTGTTTTGACCAAGTTTTGATTGGTTCATAAAAAGTGATGATTTAATGTTGTAAAGGAATCCTCAAGATTTCCATAAATGTATGGTTGGGGTCATGATGATATGTGGGCCCTGCCTAAAAAATAGCACTTTCTGAAGAAGAAGGTTTTAGGACAAGGTTGTCCAAAGGAGTAGAATACAAAAATTATGGTGCATAATGAATGGAAGGTTTTATTGATTTACATGGTTTTTTCAGGACCTGTTCATGCAGGTTAATGATGTTTTGAGTTAAATACAAGTTGATTGTTCAAAGGGTAGTTCTGTGGTCTCAAATAGTAGGGTCTAGTGTTTTGGCCATAACTTGAGCTACAGGTGAAATTTTGAGGTGATTGAAGTTTTGTTTGAAAGTATATTTGGATAAATTTCCAGTGATATAATTATTTTCTCATGATGAGGTAATGTGACAAGGTTTTTGGAGCATTATTTCAGCAAGAAGGTTTTTGGTGGTTCAGGATATGATCTATTTTTGTGCAAGTTTGATGTTATTTGAAGCATGATATGGATTGGGTGATGCTTCCTATCACCTAGAGAGTGAAGAGGGATGAATTTACATATAATTAATAAATTTAGATATATTTTCATGTATAATTGATTGTATGATCTAACCTTTGGAAACATATCTTTTGGTAGGTTGATATGGCGAAGGCAAATGTTTTTTTGGGTTTGAAGTGAAGTATGTTTCATGATTTATAAATTGATTATAAGTGTTCTACAGGTTCTAACATTTATTTTGAGTGGTAACATGGCATGATTTGGTTTATTATAAGTGATTTGGTGATCAGATGTAGTTTCTATTGTGTTAAGGTTGCAAGAAACAATAGTTTTAAAGTTTGTAAAGGGAATTGGGCCCAGTAAATGAAATAATCTGAATGGTTGATTAAATGTGTGACTATATTTGAATATTTAATGATGTATTACTAATATATAAAGGGTTTTTGGTCATGAAAAATTATATTTTTGTTGTAATGCCTTTTTTAAGAGTGTGCCCATGGGGTTTTGAGTCATTTTTAGCATATGTAATGGGGGTATAGATAGGAAGACCTATATAGGTCAAATGTAACTATTATAATTAAAATTCATGAATTTTATAAAGGTGTATGGATCGAATTAATAAAGGGGAACTGACCTCTTGAGGTTAGAAAGGTGGAGAAGCATATAAAAAGTATGTTTTTGGTGCTTTTTTTAACTAGTGAAGTTTATGCAAGGCGGAGCAACCTAGGTGGATGTTATTTATAAGTATTGGAGCATAAATTGAGGATGTTTAAAGTGTATTTCAGGTTAATAAAAATTAGAGAACATGAGAACATTGGTTGGATAATATTTAGAGTGATTGATGAGCTTGTTTTGTGAAGATTGATCACCTAGGGTCTGAGTGAAGAAATGCGAGTTGAATATTGGATATCCATCAGTTATGGAAGAAAAAAAAAAGATATATACACATCATAATGTGGTTTAGTGGGTGATATATCATCTTGAGGGGGTTGTAGCCTCCTTATAGAGTGGGTACTTCACTAAATTAGGGGTTGATGTTCCTTGTAGGGTTGATTCTCTACTAAAATAGGGGTTTGTGCTCCTTGTGGGGTTGGTTCCTCATTAAACTCAGAAAAATATCAATACAAGATAGTGTTTCAGTGGTTTTTCTTCCCCTTGAGGATTTCCCACGTATATCTTATGTTCTTGTTAGGCCCCTAGAATTTGACTAAGTACAAAAGGTGCGTAGGCATGTAAGGTCCCAGTTAAAGAAAGGCACGCAGGATAAAGTGTGCAAGGCAGGGTTTTAGAAAAGGGTTTAAGGAATCACGTGGCACGTGTGACACACGTGGATAGAACCAAGGGTTTGGGACTTAGACAAATTAGAAATTCGGGGTAGGACACATGAAAATCATGACCTGACTACGCATGGATAAGATGCTAGCCTAGTGACAGGTTGGCCGAGGAAGGAGCATGCCTGTGGTAGAATCTTCTAGAAGAACATCATGGATAAAGTGGGAATCTCAGGCCTAGAGGAGCATGCTCACATGGAGGACCACATTCAGACACTTGGCATCATATCTGAGGGCATTGTAGGATGAGTTGGCATTCCAGAAAATCTATAAATACAAGTGTCTGTAGAATAAACAAGAGAGACTTAGAAAATATGGGTGGAGCTCTACAAAAATACTGCAAGAACTATGTTAATGGATAATTACATTTGGGAAAGGAATGTGTATTGGGCATGGGGATTGTAATTTTTCTTTTTGGTAGCTTAGTTACATTAGTCTAGTTGTAATGCATGACTGCGGTCTGCTTCTCTGTGACACTTTTTAATGGCTCCATGGATGTAATGAGGTTACCTAGTTATATATACATGAATATCAATGATTCTGATGCATACTTCTCTCTCATGAGTTCTCTTTCATTTATGTTTATGCTAAGTATGGATGCTTGTATGCTTCTTTTTGATATGATACATGTTATAGATTCTGTTAAGTACTCTATCTGAAATGACTGCAAGGATCTAGAGGCCGTTCTGAGCCCTATGGTTCTTGTATGTCCTAAACCCATTTGAAAGTATTTTAAACACAAATCATAGATGATGATGTTTCCCACTAAACTCACATAAAAGAGAGACTCAGCACCTGTGCATGCCTCGGGTGAGTGCCCAACTTTCCCTGGGTGATAGGATGATGTGCATGGGGTTCCTTTCTTTTGTGTTAAGGGTAAAAATGACTACATATTGGTTCCATTACAGGGGCCTCTTTTTGAAGTTGTAGTGGGAAATAGCATACATCATGATCTGTGTAGTGAGTAATGAGAGCTCGAGGTTAACTTTGGAAAGTGTTGAATCATGGTTTAAAAGCATGGAGGATGAATTCACTCAGAGATTCAACACTGGACCTAAGTTTAATGCACGTAGATGGGTAGAAGAGAATATCTACCATGATCTATATGAGACTTTTTTCTTTGCTGCTTCGCAGTGGAACTTTATGAATGGATCATAGCCTATGCATCTAGATCAAGTTGGCATTATGGATCGTGCATGTGTGGACCCAAGAAGAATACAATAGGCTACAGGATGCAGATCTGACATGGACCTGTGTTGTGGATCATTGGTGGAAAGGAGTATTGGCCAACTACACTCTGAAGTACACTATTTCCACATACTCTTGTCCAGAGGTTACTGAGTTTGAGTTTCTGCATGGGAGCCTAGAGGATCATTTCTACGAGTTGTCCTCTGGCTATGAAGATCTTTATGGTTACCATGAGTTTAGAGGCATTCCTAATGTCTGGCTAAACCATTCTGAGTACTGGGTGAGGAAGCTAGGGTGGAGGAAGATGGCAGATGTTGTGATGGAGAAGGATAGGGAGGAAAGACGACTCAAGTATGGTGAAGTGTGTGAAAGGGAGATTGCTAGACAATGCGAGGTTGTAGGTGTGATGGATGTATGGAGGAAGACATTGTGGGAAGGATTTGAGGTTCACGCAGAGGACGTGGAACTTGAGCAGTCTTTCTAACCCCATCTTGGCAAGCGCGTAAGAGAGACCCCTTCGGCTTATGATGAGAGTTCAACACGTAAAGAAAGAAGAACTGTTGGAACGCATCTGAGCCCACCTAGTGACCAAACCCTGACGCTTGGTTTTCCAGATCAGGGGGAAAATATTGACCGGTCCAGTTGGTTACATTGGAAGTGATCGGTCTACACCCAGGAGGTATAATTTTTCAGTTTGGGCACTTCTATGGCTGAAAACACCATATTCCAGTATTCAGAGGAGTCCTTGGGCAAGTGATAGACACACAATATACAAGCCTTCGGTCATCGTGTACTGGGAGTGGTGTGGGGTATAATAGTGGTAGTGGGGCACTATCACAGACTCAGCGCATAGTTCAATGGAACCATGGGGACACTTGGCACGACTACTTTGGGACCTAGTGGACCTGGTGGGTCTAGGGGATCAGGACCTGGTGGACCTAGTGGGTCTGGTGGTTCAGGAGGAATAGGAGCTAGTGGGTCTGGTGGATCTGATGGCACACGACCTAGTAGACCTGGTGGATCCGGTGGTTCAGGACCTGATGAAACTGGTGGATCAGGCAGTGAAGGAAACATAGGTGGAAACCAAGGCTTTGGCTCAGGAGGACAAGGGCCCCAGCCACCCCCTCAAGTTTTCTTTGAAATGTCGTCTACACTTGCCTAGATTACAGAGGTATTGAGGATGTTGTGGAACAAGTTCACAAGTGTGAACTACTATGACACGCAAAGGGTATCACTACCCTGGAGCATAGAAGGCTAGTCAGATTGTAACCACGTTGCAAGGGCGTGCGCATAACTAGTATAGGAAATATGACCCTCATCAAAAAGTGGTGGATTATACTGCTTTAAAGAACGCATTCTTGGCAGAATTCCACATCCTTGAGTTTGAACAGAAGAGCATCATCACTTTGAAGGAGATTCAGCAAGGAATGGCAGAGAATGTGTGAGAGTATGATGTGCATTTTAAAACTCTCTTGTCTAAATTATCATATGATATTCACCCTTCACAACATGCTCAGTGGTTTTTTGGAGGATTGATCACACCTTTTAGAAGGGATTTATCTCATAAAACTTTCACAGACCCGCACGAATCATTGGAAGCTACTCTGCATGCCGAGGATGTTGGTAGTATTGATACTAGTGTTAGCTCATTCCTGGAGGCTCAAATTGCTACTATGGCTACGTAGCTAGAGAAGTTGTCTGCAAACTCAACCTATGAGACTCGCAATGGTTTATGGTGCATAGATTGTGAAGTAGAGGGGCATGTTAAGGATAATTTCCCCTGGAGGACAGTACATGTCGTGGCAATAGATTATGAAATTTTTCATGGGGACCATGATGTGAGTAGGTTCCCCTTATTATAGCATGAAATCCAGAAGAATGTATCTTGTTATGTCAATATTTACACCTCTACAACCCATGATACTAAGGATTATAGGCTCATTGATAAAATCCATGAGGTCATTGATCATGGGGTATGCTAGACTAGTGCTGTTAGTAGTTCCAAGGGTGATGATCACCATTATGAGGAGTGTGTAGATGGAGGTGTGCATGGAAGAGGTTTTTGAGGAGGATTCTATGGTCATGGTAACCATGGAGGAGGAAGGACTGAGTTCCCATGTGGAATCTGTTTTAACTATGGATCTAAAGATCATTACAAACATGAATGCCTAGATCTATTGCAGTGCTCATGGTGTGGAAAGAAGCATGAGTATGAGGAGTGCCCAAAATTGTTTGAGCACATGAATCAGTAGCACCGAAAAGACAATGGTGCTACAATGGTCAGTATTAAGAAGACAAACACCCATTGGATGCCTCGGGTAACATGGGATGTAGATTTGGAGCCTGTCTTAGTAACAACTAGGGTAGAAGCCATGCATGCAAGAGAGATACCAAGGTAGAAGAACCTGGTTTCAAGGGAGGGAGTAGTTCATGGAAAGTATCCAGACCTTGCGCATCAGAAGGAGATATATCAAGACACTGTGGATATCATTCGGAGCTTAAAAGAGGAAATCCAGTGTCTAAAGGAGAAATCTAGGAGGGAGGAACAAGGAAGGAGAGTCGAGGCATCAAAGGATGACATGGATGAGGTCAAGGAGGTGTGTAAAATGCTAAGGCAATATAATATCATTCACATGCTAGGATCATGGTTAAGAGAGAAGGTACCACACACTGGAGGAGAGCGCGAGAAGTAGGTCTTGCATGTAAACCTTTCCCCTCACAACCTTGACTATGACAAGGAGATAAAATTGAATGTAGTTGTAGATGGATGGCTCCTTAGTAATATCCTCATTGACATTGGTGTGGAGGTTAATGTTAAAACTTTGGATGCATGGCATCAGATGGGAAGACCTGCATTAAAGCCATCTTTAAATGTGCTGTATATGGAAAACAATACTAAGGCAATGCCCATCGGTGTCTTACAGGATTCCTATTACTATCCAGGGAGATAAGTTTACTGGGGACTTCGAAGTCTTGACACTCGCTGAGGTAAACAATTTCCTAGCACTACTTGGGCACCCATGGTGTTACAAGAACAATGTGGACCTTTAATTCAACAAAGGGTACATCAACTTTGAAAACAAGGAGGAATGGGTCATTATACCCTTGGCTGATGGGAAGTCAACACCCTATATTGAACCTTTGGGGGAATAATTTTTAGATAGGATATATGTGTGCTCAATCAAGTACTCAAAGATAATACATCCTACGAACGGAGTTATCTAGTTTGAGGATGCTCATTCAGTAAGTTATACCACCAGTCTAGCATGTGACAATTGGGTGCATGGGACTTATGAATTGATGGGATGGAAGTTGGGAGGGTCAGTGACCAAGGTAATAAAGGTGCACATAGCTCGGTGCCTAGGAGGAAAAGAACTGCCCAAGTATTCAGGAGGAGCCCTCCCTGAGATCTTTCTGTAGGATGTGGAATCTTAGTAGAAGGATGAGAAGGAATGGAGAGGGATGATAAGTTATGTCCTACTCATCACAATGACATGGTGGTGGGCTACACATCAAGAGATCCTTTTAGAGTGGCGTGAGGTAAGAATTTCTCTCTATTAGATTCTCTAGGAGCAACATGCCCACCACCATCAAGGACTACCATGGGAAGGATCCCACCTCTTTCCATATCTAGGAGTGTGAATGGGTCTGGAGAGAAGGTGTGGAAGCTTTACCACCATCCCTCTGGGTGTACAAGTTATATTCTACACTACAGGGTTACACGCGCACATGGTACATTCATTCAGAGACATGCCACCAGATAGGGAATTGGCAAGAGCTTATGGCTGACCTTATTCAAACCTTTGAATATCACAGTACCAAGCCATCAGTTGATACTTCCTTACAGGGTATCAAATGCCTTACCATGGGGGATAGTGCCATGGTGGAAGATAGGATGTTAGAATTACTAGGTGAACCAGGGTTGGAGGTGCACTTTGAAGAAGAAGTAGATGAAATAGAAGAGTTACAGCTTGAGCACGTGTGTTTGGAAAAGGAGAAAGGAAATTGGTGCTATGGGATGATGGATATAGGAATTGGAATCTTTGGATGTTAGCCATTTCTTATGGAATGAGAACGACCCGTCTCCTCCTGGGCAGGGCCAAAAGGGAGTTAAAATGTGAAATGAGCCCCAAAATTTTACATTTTTCTAAAAGTGTTAAAAAGTCAAAAAGTGATCCCAAATCCATTTCCAATCACATTATGACACGTGGAGGGCTCAGATTGAAGGGAGAAAGGTAAATCAATGGTAACTATGCATTTTTCAGTTTGGCCGCCATTTTTGCTCCAGGAAGCTTGGAGATGTGAATTTTGCATCAATTTTCATCAAATTTTTGGCAAATTCATGGATTTGTGCCTGCAAGGACCAATGCAAAGGTTTTAAGGCATCAATTTGTAGATTTGAGGTTTTTGAAAAAACGTGCCTCCAAAATGTGAAAATATCAAATGAATGCAGATCAAATTTTTGAAATAATGATGAAACCTGCATTTTGAAATGAAAACTGTGCCTCCAAATGGATTTGAAACCTTTTGAAAGAACAACTGGCAACTTTTTTTGATTAACTTGATGCTTGGCATATTCTTTTTTGGGAAGATTTGAAGGATCAAATGTAATGAAAAGTTATATAATGCATTTTTGAGTAATGCAAATGGTCGGAGAAACTTAGAATTTCATGGGAAAATCTGGGAAGAAGCCCATTCTTTGAGAAACCACCTGAGAACCATTTCTAATTCCTTTTTGCATCAGATTTGTATCATGTTGAGTTGGTTTCAGTTGTAAAGCCATCAACAAGCTCTGAGATTGTTCTTATAACATTCCCCTGCTGATAAATTTGGTCATTCTAGATTATTTTGTGTTGTCTCTTGGCAAAATTTGCATGCACTTATGTTTCAGAATGTTTTCAATTTGTGTTTCTTGCTCCTATTGCAGTCTTGTGTTTAAAATCTCTCTTGATCATACATGGTCTCATTTCTTGTTGATAGTTTAGTGGCATTTGCAATCTCACATTCAGAAAGAGCTTTCATCTGATAAAGAGATAAACAGGTTTAAAATCACTTTACCTTCCTTGAATTTAGAGATTGTTTGTAAACCTTTGGGTGCACCTTAGGTCATGATAAAATAGAGATTTCTAGATGCTTTGTTGGTTCATCTACTTCAAGATTTTGTGGCAGGTTGTCAAATATTGTGTGGAAGAGTGCAGATCTGGGCCTCCATTTGGTGCACATATCCTGGTTGAAGGAGTACCTTAACCCCTTTGAAGCATTTTGTTGTTTAGGTCTTACAAATTTTTTGCAAAGGTCCTCAAAGAATTTGGCAAATTCTGGTTAGTCTTGTCTAAAATCTCCCACCAAAAAATTCATTCAAACAAACTAATCCTACCCATACTACCCCTGCATTGCATTGTGTGTCAACAAAAGAATACAATCCATTTACAAAAATGCACAAAGCAAATCAGGATCATACAATGTCTTCAGTAACCCTTGCCTTGCATTGAAAATATCTCCATAATCTGGGAGTGACAACTTGTGAAAGTCAGATTTGGAGTGTTGATCATATTTTCCCAAGGCCTTTTCATACTATTTGCACAAATTGAGGGATATCTTCATCTCCTTCACCATTTGAGGGTTAAAAAATAGGTCCTCTTACCTTGGTTGAAAGGCACAACCTAAAACAGTTAGGACAAGATCAAGTCCTATTTGAGTGCTATCCATCTCTCCACAAATCTGAGTGCCAGTTAGATCACATCCCTGGCTACAAAATGACACACATCATGATCTATCTGTCTTCAAGCTTCAAGCCATGTCTTTAATGCTGATCAGAATGAAAAGGAGAACAAATTTGGGTACCAACACTTTTAGTGGCACCATTGCCGGGGGGATTCAGTATTTCAGATCCCTAGTAATACTTTATGTGATTTATGTGCAATTACAAATCTGAGTATCATATTTGATATTTTAATGCAATAAACCATATGGAATGAAGAGTAGAGTTCTAGTTTGATATTTTCTTAGTTCAAGTGATCCATGTGCATACATATTTGAGATATTTGAATGCATATATGGTAATGTCCCTTGCAAATCATTCATGCAAATACATTGTTGAAGCATCATTTTATAATCAGATTTGTAAGGATTAAGTGAAGATATAAGTTCTACCTACAATTTTATCAGTTTCCAGTAGTAGTTGCACTTCATTTGCATTTGTGGTTGATAAATTCAAGAAAAGGAAGGTCTGATCTATAAAGTTTGGCAAGATTTTCAGTGCTGATAGGTATTTGACAGAGTATTTTAGTGCATTTGCACAACTAGGGTGAAAATCCTTAGTGGCGACTCCATGTTGATTTGATCTTGATAAATACCAGTGTCTTAGCTTTTTGTCATTTATTTTTGTGTTGCTAATCTCTGCAAAACTGGAAGGAAGAAGATCTCTCTTCATTAGAGACTCTGCTAAGAAGTTGTTTTCAGATTCAAGGAACTCAGAGTTAGAAGGGAGAAGAGTTTGGAAGGTTGTTAAAGGTCAGACATCAGGAAAAGGTATATCCATTGGTGAGAGAGATCAGCCTTTGGTAGAGGATTATCACTCTTCTTCCAGTGATTCTGATTCAAGCAATCCTCTCATAAACTTGTTTACTTCAACTAGTGAAGGTCCTTCTGTTGTACCTGGTGAGTTCCTTCTTCAATCTGCACCTCTGTGTTTCAATTCAAATAAAACTTTCCAAGAAAATCAGCACTTAGAGAATACCAATCTTGTGAACCACATTCTTGAGCCCCAAAGACCTTGCACTCCTCATCAGCTTGTGTCACCCCCAAGATCACCTCCACCAAACAATATGGCTCAGCCTAGACCTCCATTTGTTGTTAACACCTTTGGTCCTATAGACTTTAGAGGAATGGATGGTTACCCAAATGTTGTCCCACAGGATGTCAGAAATAGGTTGCCAAAGTTCCAAGGTAACAATGCTATAACTGGTGATCAACATCTCAAACTTTTTGTTAACATGATGGAGGATTTTGAAATAGAGTTTGAAGATGTGTATATTAAATTGTTCATTCATACACTAGAAGAGGATGCTAGGGATTGGTACAAGGCTCTGCCTGATAATTCTATTGATTCTTGGACTGAAATGAAGAATGCATTTAGGTTGCAATATGGTGACAAGACTGATCCTAGATTTCTCTTGTCTGAATTTGAGAATATCAAGAAGAACCCCAATGAATCAGTTCATGACTTCAACACAAGGTTTAACAAAACTTTGAGAAGGCTTCCTGTTAATTTGAGGCCTTGTGATGAGTCTTGTTTAATCAAATATGCAGATGCATTTGATAAAAAGGCAGCCTATTACCTAAGAGACAAGAACCCTACTAATCTAAGACAAGCTTTCATCATGGCACTTCAAATTGAAAAAAATATCAAATCAATTGGGAAACCTCTCAAGAGAGATGGTGTAAAGTTGATAAACCCTGAAAAACCTCAAGCTAGCAAGGGTGCTGATTTAGAGGAGGTTGTGAAAACTTTGGCAGGGGCTGTCAAAGAAATCTCATACAAGTTGGCAAGAGCTGAGAAGGGAATTGGGAAGACTTCACAAGGTCAGCAAAGAGCACAAAATCATGACAGATTTTCCAATCATCCTAGAGGTGATCAAAGGGTAGATGATAGAGGAAAAGGACCCATGGGGTCTGCAAATAGACATCCTCAAGCACGTGAAGGAAGAGTGTTACCTGATCCCCTAACTGCTAGGATCGTTGTTGTTGAGGAAGTTGTTGATATTGATTGGTGTGACAGGTGTTTTCTACCCCATCCTCCATGTGAAGTGGACCAGCAAGATGGTGAAGCTAATAATGATGATGGCACTGATGATGATATCTGCATGGTGGGTTATTCTTCAAGCTCACAAGGAGGAGCAACATCTACTGAAGTAATAAGTGCAAGGACAACTACAACCTTTTGGGATTGCATCAAATGGGTACAAGTCTTTCTTCCCCCTCATACTCTTGAAGTTGATGTAGTGCAAGCTTTTGAAATTCCTAACAATGACTTTGAATACTTAAGAGCTTTGATGATTAAGAAGTATGATGGTGGTATCCCTTCGGAGGAAGATAGACAATTGTTGATGAATGTTGTTGTAGCTCAAGAGAAAGACTATAACACTAGGAGAAAAGTTGTTAAGGGAGTTGGGCCTCAAGCCAAACCTAAAACACCCTTGCTTACAAGCATTCCCAAAGAAGCTCCTAGAAGAGAAACACCTGCCAAAATCTCTGTTGTCCCAAGAAAAAATTACAGTCCTCCTCATGCCCAAGCTGCCAAGAATCCCATGCCATCTAATGAATCTTCTTGTCTCCCTTCCAATGCTGCTTTGCCAAAGAGTGTTCCCTATGACATAGCCCAAGTATTGAGCCAAATCAAAGTGAGTGTTCCAATCATTGAGTTGCTTAGGATTCCTGAGCATAAGAAGAGAGCATTTGAGTACTTGGGATTGAAAGAGGAGAAGAGTACTCCAAGCAGAAATGTAAATGTTGTTGAAACTCCTCCTCAGATCATTGCAGACCTTGAAACACCACCAGCAGTAGAGGATCTTGGAGAAACACCTGAGGTATACTTGGGGACATCCTTGGTTGATTCCCAATTGAATGTTGATCCATTCTTCACAACTTTGATCATAAAGGATAGACTACTTCACAATTGTATGTTTGATTCTGGTGCATCATGTAATGTCATGCCTCTAGAAGTCATGAATGAGTTGGATATCAAAGTGACAATAGCCTATGGAAAGTGTATTACCATGGACTCAAGAGAAGTGTTGGTAGTTGGTTGTGTGAAGGGTTTGGTGGTGCAACTTGCATCTTATCCTGGGAGGAATTTAAAATTGGATGTTGTGATTGTTGACTACCCTGCCAAATGGGGTATGTTATTGTCAAGAAAGTGGGCTGCAAGTGTTGGAGGGAGTGTCCAAATGGATATGTATTTTTCCACCATTCCCATTGAAGGCATCCTTGTCAAGCTCTATGGAGAAAAGAAGATGTTGCATCTAATTGAGGATCCAAACAATGCTTCCTATGAGGTGTTGTTTGCTGATGTTGATGCTGATAATTTTATTGGGTTTGCTGATGGAAAAGAACACAAGATGGATCAGTCAAAGTGCCTTGAACAGGTAAGTTCTCCTTGGACCTTGCTATTTGATGGAGCTTGCTCCAAATTTGGAAATGGTGCTGGTATAATTCTGATTTCTCCTAGCTTGGAAGAGTTTGTTTTTTCCTTCAAGCTTAATTTTGAATGTACTAACAACATTGCTGAGTATGAAGCCTTGTTGTTGGGTCTGAGAATTGCATGGAAGTATGGTGTCAAGGACATCATTGCAAAAGGAGATTCAGAGCTAGTTGTCAAACAAATAAGAAAATTGTATGCTACAAAAAATCAGCGGATGAAACAGTATAAGCATGCAGTTTGGGATCTAATTGAGATGTTTGATTCCTTCAATATTGTGCATCATGACAGAAGTTTCAATGTTGCTGCTGACAAGTTGGTAGTGTTGGGGTCAAGATTTGGAGATTGCACCATTTCACCTTATTGTGAGTACAATGTTGAAGTGTTAACTAGGCCAGCTGTCCCTGACAACATCAAGCATTGGCAAGTGTTTAATGATGATGCTCAAGTGCAAAGGTTCTTACAAAATCAAGGTGAGTTTGTAGATCAGAATATTGATTGGGAACCAATGGTATGTGTGACTGAAGGAAGAGAGACTTTGTTTGGAAAGGATATTATCCAATTGAAAACTAACACCATTCCTAGAGGTCTTGTTGCTCTTGAGTCAAATTTTAGCAATGTTGATTGCATCATCAATAGAAACATGTCTACCTCAAGGGATGTGGAAGAGCATAACTTGGGAACTAGTGATAAACCAAGAAAATTTTGGTTGGGCAGCAGTTTAAACAAGGAAGAAAAATAGTCCTACCTCCAATTGTTGAAACAATATCAAGACTATCTTGCCTGGTCATATTCAGAGCTGAAAGCATATAGAGAAGACTTATTCCAACATGAGATCCCTCTTGAGAAAAATGCCAAACCATTCAGACAGAAGCAAAGGCCAATTAATCCACTCCTCTCCATGAAAATGCAAGATGAATTGAAGAAACTGAAGGAGGGAGGGATCATTCAGCCCACAAGGTATTCATCTTGGGTTGCAAACCTTGTGCCATTCAGAAAGAAAAATGGAGATATCAGACTTTGTGTAGACTTCAGAAATCTGAATAGAGCTTCATTGAAAGACAATTATCCTTTTCCAAACATGGAAAACATGCTGCAGTTAGTGACTGGATCTGAATTGTTGTCCACCTTGGATGGTTTCTCTGGCTACAATCAAGTTGTTGTCAAGGAGTCAGAAAGATTTAAAACTACCTTTACCACTCCTTGGGGAACATATGTTTATGTGAGAATGCATTTTAGTCTCGTGAATGTTGGAGCTACCTTCCAAAGAGCAATGGATGTTGCTTTTCTGGTTACATAAATGACTTCATTGCAGTTTATCAGGATGATGTGACTGTGTTTTCAAGGAGCAGAAAAGATCACTTGCAGCACTTGGAAAGAATGTTGATCAGATGTAGAGAATTTGGAATCTCTCTCAATCCAAAGAAGTGTCACTTTGGGGTGCAAAAGGCCAAGTTGCTTGGTCATATTGTTTCAAAGGCTGGTGTCATGATTGACCCTGAGAGAGTAGAAGCAATCAGCAAGGTTCCAATTCCAAGAACAAAGAAGGGCATCCAATCCTTCTTTGGGAAGATCAATTTCATTATAAGGTTTGTGTCAAATTTTGCTGAATTGACTATTCCTATTACATGCATGTTAAAGAAAGATCAAGTTATCAAGTGGGAGGAGGCTGCTAAAGGATTTTGAAGGAATCAAAGAAGCATTGAAACATGCACCTGTCTTGGCAGCTCTGAATTACAAGAAGCCTTTCCAAATCTTCTCCTTTGCTTCTGAAAATACTATTGCATCTGTTTTTCTCCAAAAGGATGAAGATGGGGCTGAGAGGCCTATTGCCTTCTTTAGCAAGGCTTTACAAGCTGCTGAGTTAAAGTACACAATCATGGAAAAACAAGCATTTTCCTTGGTGAAAGCAACAAAGGTTTTCAGGCCTTATATCTTAAGTTCAAAAGTTGTTGCTTATGTTCCCCACACCATGGTAAAAGACATCTTATCAGAGATGGAGATCTCAAGAAAAAGATGTAGATGGGTGAACAAACTACAGGAGTATGACATGGACATCCAAACCACAAAGTTGGTAAGAGGTTTGGGTCTTGCTAAGCTCATGGCTGAGAGCAACTTGCAGACTGTGGAAGTGAATGAAGTAGAGGAAGAAAGGGTAGATGTTCTTGAGAAATTGGTAAGTTCTGAGTGGTATAAGGATAGAATATTTTACCTCTAACACCTATGTTGTCCTGATCATTTAAATAAAAATCAGAAAAGAGCCCTCAAGCTGGCTTCTCAAAAATACATCATCACTGACTTTGGGCTGGCTTGGAAGAACCCTGAAGGTGTCCTCTTGAAATGTATAACTGAAGATGAAGCTCCCAAAGTAGTTGTTGATTTCCATGGGGGGTTTTGTGGAGGACACTTTGCTGGAAGGGTTACAACATACAAAGCTTTGAGAGCTGGTTATTGGTGGCCTACTCTCTTCAAAGATGCAACCATGCTGATTAGAAAATGTGAAAGCTGCCAGCATTTCTCTGGAAGAATGAAAGCTTCAGGCTCCCTTCCTTTGCAGCCTGTATCAATTGAAGCTCCTTTCAAACAATGGGGGATGGACTTCATTGGTGAGATTTCAGACCCTTCTAGTGCTGGACATAAGTGGATCCTTGTAGCCACAGATTACTTCACCAAGTGGGTAGAAGCAATCCCCACCAAGAAAGCAACACACCAAGTTGTTATGGACTTCTTGTTGAATCATATCATATGCAGATTTGGTGTGCCAGTCAAGATTGTGGCTGATAATGCCATGTGTTTCAGAGCTAAACCTTTGATGGCAATGTGCAAGGAGTATGGAACCAATCTGACTTATTCTTCAAACTATAACCCCCAAGGGAATGGACAAGCTGAGTCCAGCAATAAGAACTTGTTGAAGATCATTAGGAGAACCTTGGAGTTGAACAAGAGAAAATGGGGTGAACAACTGAAATTTGTAGTTTGGGCTGATAGAATCACTGCCAAGAGAGCTACTGGTAAGAGCCCATTTGAGTTGGTGTATGGAACTCAAGCTCTTTTGCCCTTACATCTACAATTATCTTCATTTCAGTTTGTTCAACAACTTGAAGATCAAGAGGTCAGTCCATATGAAGCAAGGATTAATCAGATTGTAGAGCTAGATGAAGAGAGAAGAGCATCCCACCAAAGGCATGTCAGATTTAGAGAGAAGTTGAAGAGGTTGTTTGACAAGAAGGTCACTCCTAGGGCCTTCAATATTGGAGATCTGGTTTTGTTGTGGGATAGCAGAAATGAAGATAAGGGAAAACATGGTAAATTTGATGCATTATGGATGGGCCCTTACTCCATTGATATCAGAATTGGTGAGAATACCTTTTTTCTCAAGGACTTAGATGGGGAATTGCTTGAACTACCTGTTAATGGTAGGCATCTGAAGCATTTCTTGGATTAATCCCCAAATTTGAGGTATGCACCAACTTGTACAGTGTATAGTGTTTGGCTTTTGCTCTGTTTTTGGTGTTTTTGTGGTTCTTGGTTTGCCTTGGTGTGTGGCAGCCATTTTTGTCAGTTTCTCAGCTGGTTTTTGGTGGCTTTGGCTCATGACTCCATTTTCCCAATGGATTATTTTGGCACTTGGTCTACTTTTGTTCTTGTGGCACTCACTGGGAGTGCCCATCCCCGAGCAGGAGCCGATGTTGGTGCCCATTTTGATCCTCTGTTATTTTGCCATCTTTCCCCTTTGGTTTGCATGCTCTAAAACATTTTTCTCAAAATTGGTGGTCTGCAACTTTTCCCTCCAGATTGAATGCCTTGAAATGCTCATAAACTTATTATTTTGCCCCAATTTGAAAGAAATATACATGTATGCCCTGTTTTGTGCCCTAGTTTTCCAAATCCATGGGCCTCTGTCATTTTTTCCACTTTTCCCAGCCTTTGGAGCTCGTGGTTGTTCATTTCATGCATATTTTCCCTCAAAAATCTATCCCCATGGTTGAAAATTGCCTAAAATTACTTTCCATTTGGTTTTTGACCAAAAACCCATGAAGAAAAAAAATTCACCCATGGAAGAAAAAATCAAAATTTGGGCATCTCCTTCACCCACGAAGAAAAAAAGAATTCGGGCATTCTGTGTTTTTTGACGGTCATACGGGTGTCTTTGCCCGTCAAATTTTAAGCTCAAACATTCCTCCTACGTGGCCATTTGTGGTTGGACAAGGATTCGGTGGGTTTTTTGAAAACTTAACATTTTTTTTTTTTTGGAAAATTTCAAATTTCCCCCGCAACTCCACAGGTCCCAGAGGAGGACACGTGTTCTCATTCAAAGGTGCAAATGGAAGGCTGGCAGGGGACTTAGAAGATTTTTTGCCTTTTTTGAAAAAAGGGAAAAAAGGTTGAAAAGGGCCGCGGGTCCACAATGGAGCAAAGGGGAACACGTGGCAGGGGGCAGAGGGTGTGGGCTGGCGGAGGACTTAGGAAATTTTTTCCTTTTGGGAAAAATGGTCAGAGTCATGAAAATTGTGGGCCTTTAAAGGAAAGGGGAGGGTTTGAAAAATTTGTGGGCTGTCACGTGGAGGAAAAAAAATTTTTCCCTTTTTGCAAAAAATGAGTTAGAGTGAAAATTTGAAGGCGTGGCTCCAAATGAATCAAGAGGGAGACACGTGGCAGGGACAGAAGGGAGTGCGGGGCCACCTGGAGGAAAAAGGGAAATTTTTCCCTTTTAAAAAATGACTTAGAAGTTAAAATTTGTGAAATGAGCCCACAATGAAGCGATAGAGAAGGGAGACACGTGTCAAGGACAGAGGTGGAGGTGCGGGCCCATGGGGAAAAAAAAGTGAAAATTTTCCAAATTTCCAAAAAGGGTTTTCCAAAATGTGGAAATAGAATTGAGCCATGATTCCAATGGGACCCACCATATGCCACGTGTCAGCACCAAATTTCAAGGGCGGAGGGGTGGAGAAAAAATGTCAAAATTTTTTTTTTTCCAAAAATGTTAAAAAGTCAAAAAGTGATCCCAAATCCATTCCCAATCACATTTTGACATGTGGAGGGCTCAGATTGAAGGGAGAAAGGGAAAATCAATGGTAACTGTGCATTTTTCATTTTGGCCGCCATTTTTGCTCCAGGAAGCTTGGAGATGTGAATTTTGCATCAATTTTCATCAAATTTTTGGCAAATTCATGTCGTTTGTGCCTGCAAGGACCAATGCAAGTGGTTTTAGGATCAATTTGTAGATTTGAGGTGTTTTTGAAATAATTTTTTCCCTAGCCCATCCAAAATGTGAAATATCAAATCAAGAAGTTGCAGAATCAAATTTTGGAGGGATAAGGATGAAATAATGAAATGAAAGGGGTCTGCATTCTTTGAAGATGAAAAACGTGCCTCCACAATGGATAATGATGAAAATTTTTGTAATGATTCACCTTTTTTGAAACACCTGGCAACTTTTGTTGCAAATATGTTAAATGTCCCTATCTCGAAAAATGATTGGAATTTTGTAACAAACTTGATGCTTGGCATATTATTTTCTTGGGAAAGAAGGATCAAATGTAATGAAGAATGTTATATAATGCATGTTTTTTGATATGCAAAAGGTCGGAGAAACTTAGAATTTCATGGGAAAATCTGGGAAGAATCCCATTCTTTGAGAAACCACCTGAGAACCATTTCTAATTCCTTTTTGCATCAGATTTGTATCATGTTGAGTTGGTTTCATTTGTAAAGCCATCAACAAGCTCTGAGATTGTTCTTATAACATTCCCCTGCTGATAAATTTGGTCATTCTGGATTATTTTGTGTTGTCTCTTGGCAAAATTTGCATGCACTTATGTTTCAGAATGTTTTCAATTTGTGTTTCTTGCTCCTGTTGCAGTCTTGTGTTTAAAATCTCTCTTGATCATACATGGTCTCATTTCTTGTTGATAGTTTAGTGGCATTTGCAATCTCACATTCAGAAGAGCTTTCATCTGATAAAGAGATAAACAAATTTAAAATCACTTTACCTTCCTTGAATTTAGAGATTGTTTGTAAACCTTTGGGTGCACCTTAGGTCATGATAAAATAGAGATTTCTGGATGCTTTGTTGGTTCATCTGCTTCAAGATTTTGTGGCAGGTTGTCAAATATTGTGTGGAAGAGTGCAGATCTGGGCCTCCATTTGGTGCACATATCCTGGTTGAAGGAGTACCTTAACCCCTTTGAAGCATTCTGTTGTTTAGGTCTTACAAATTTCTTGCAAAGGTCCTCAAAGAATTTGGCAAATTCTGGTTAGTCTTGTCTAAAATCTCCCACCAAAAATTCATTCAAAAAACTAATCCTACCCCATACTACCCCTGCATTGCATTGTGTGTCAACAAAAGAATACAATCCATTTACAAAAATGCACAAAGCAAATCAGGATCATACAATGTCTTCAGTAACCCTTGCCTTGCATTGAAAATATCTCCATAATCTGGGAGTGACAACTTGTGAAAGTCAGATTTGGAGTGTTGATCATATTTTCCCAAGGCCTTTTCATACTATTTGCACAAATTGAGGGATATCTTCATCTCCTTCACCATTTGAGGGTTACAAAATAGGTCCTCTTACCTTGGTTGAAAGGCACAACCTAAAACAGTTAGGACAAGATCAAGTCCTATTTGAGTGCTATCCATCTCTCCACAAATCTGAGTGCCAGTTAGATCACATCCCCAGCTACAAAATGACACACATCATGATCTATCTGACTTCAAGCATATCAAACCATGGTAATGTCCCTTACAAATTCTACATGCAAATACATTGTTGAAGCATCATTTTATAATCAGATTTGTAAGGATTAAGTGAAGATATAAGTTTTGCCTGCAATTTTATCAGTTTCCAGCAGTTATTGCACTTCATTTGCATTTTTGGTTGATAAATTCAAGAAAAAGGAAGGTCTGATCTATAAATTTTGGCAAGATTTTTAGTGCTGATAGGTATTTGACAGAGTATTTTAGTGCATTTACACAACTAGGGTGAAAATCCTTAGTGGCAACTCCATGTTGTTTTGATCTTGATAAATACCAGTGTCTTAAGATTTATGTCATTTATTTTTTTGTTTTTAATCTCTGCAAAACTGGAAGGAAGAAGATCTCTCTTCATTAAAGACTCTGCTAAGAAGTTGTTTTCAGATTCAAGGAACTCAGAGTTAGAAGGGAGAAGAGTTTGGAAGGTTGTTAAAGGTCAGACATCAGGCAAAGGTATATCCATTGGTGAGAGAGATCAGCCTTTGGTAGAGGATTATCACTCTTCTTCCAGTGATTCTGATTCAAGCAATCCTCTCATAAACTTGTTTACTTCAACTAGTGAAGGTCCTTCTGCTGTACCTGGTAAGTTCCTTCTTCAATCTACACCTGTGTGTTTCAATTCAAATAAAACTTTCCAAGAAAATCAACACTTAGAGAATACCAGTCTTGTGAATCACATTCTTGAGCCCCAAAGACCTTGCACTCCTCATCAGCTTGTGTCACCCCCAAGATCACCTCCACCAAACAATATGGCTCAGCCTAGACCTCCATTTGTTGTTAACACCTTCAGTTTTATAGACTTTAGAGGAATGGACGATTACTCAAATGCTGTCCCACAAGATGTTAGAAATAGGTTGCCAAAGTTCCAAGGTAACAATGTTATAACTGGTGATCAACATCTCAAATTTTTGTTAACATGATGGAGGATTTTGAGATAGAGTTTGAAGATGTGTATATTAAATTGTTCATTCATACACTAGAAGAGGATGCTAGGGATTGGTACAAGGCTCTGCCTAATAATTCTATTGATTCTTGGACTGAGATGAAGAATGCATTTAGGTTGCAATATGGTGACAAGACTGATCCTAGATTTCTCTTGTCTAAATTTGAGAATATCAAGAAGAACCCCAATGAATCAGTTCATGACTTCAACACAAGGTTTAACAAAACTTTGAGAAGGCTGCCTGTTAATTTGAGGCCTTGTGATGAGTCTTGTTTAATCAAATATGTAGATGCATTTGATAAGAAGGTAGCCTACTACTTAAGAGATAAGAACCCTACCAATCTAAGACAAGCTTTCACCATGGCACTTCAAATTGAAAACAATATCAAAGCAATTGGGAAACCTCTCAAGAGAGATGGTGTAAAGTTGATAAACCCTGAAAAATCTCAAGCTAGCAAGGGTGCTGATTTGGAGGAGGTTGTGAAAACTTTGGCAGGGGCTGTCAAAGAAATCTCATACAAGTTAGCAAGGGCTAGAGAAAGGAATTGGGCAGACTTCACAAGGTCAACAAAGAGCACAGAACCAGAACAGATTTACCAATCATCATAGAGGTGATCAAAGGGTAGATGATAGAGGAAAAGGACCCATGGGGTCTGTAAATAGACATCCTCAAGCACGTGAAGGAAGAGTGTTACCTGATCCCCTAATTGCCAGGGTTGTTGCTATTCAGGAAGTTAGTGATATTGATTGGTGTGATAGGTGTTTTCTGCCCCATCCTCCATGTGAAGTGGACCAGCAAGATGGTGAAGCTAATAATGATGATGGTACTGATGATGATATCTACATGGTGGGTTGTTCTTCAAGCTCACAAGAAGGAGCAACATCAACTGAGGTGATAAGTGCAAGGATAGCTACAACCTTTTGGGATTGCATCAAACGGGTACAAGTATTTCTTCCCCCTCATACTCTTGAAGTTGATGTAGTGCAAGCTTTTGAAATTCCTAACAATGACTTTGAATACTTAAGAGCTTTGATGATTAAGAAGTATGATGGTGGTATCCCTTCAGAGGAAGATAGAAAATTGTTGATGAATGTTATTGTAGCTCAAGAGAAAGACTATAACACTAGGAGCAAAGTTGTTAAGGGAGTTGGGCCTCAAGCCAAACCTAAAACACCCTTGCTCACAAGCATTCCCAAAGAAGCTCCTAGAAGAGAAACACCTACCAAAATCTCTATTGTCCCAAGAAAAAATTACAGTCCTCCTCATGCCCAAGCTGCCAAGAATCCCTTACCATCTGATGAATCTTGTTTGTCTTCCTTCCAATGCTGCTTTTCCAAAGAGTGTTCCCTATGACATAGCCCAAGTATTGATCTAAATCAAATTGAGTGTTCCAATCATTGAGTTGTTTAGGATTCCTGAGCATAAGAAGAGAGTATTTGAGTACTTGGGATTGAAGGAGGAGAAGACTACTCTAGGTAGAAATGTAAATGTTCTTGAAAATCCTCCTCAGATCATTGCTGACCTTGAAACACCACCAAAAGTAGAGGATTTTGGAGATACGCTTGAGGTATATTTGGGGACATCCTCGGTTGATTCCCAATTGAAAGTTGATCCATTCTTCACAACTTTGATTATAAAATATAGACTACTTCACAATTGTATGTTTGATTCTGGTGCATCATGTAATGTCATACCTCTAGAAGTCATGAATGAGTTAGATATCAAAGTGACAGCATCCTATGGAAAGTGTACTGCCATAGGCTCAAGAGAAGTGCTGGTAGTTGTTTGTGTGAATGGTTTGGTGGTGTAGCTTGCATCTTATCCTGGGAGGAATTTAAAATTGGATGTTGTGATTGTTGATTGCCCTGCCAAATGGGGTATTATTTTATTCAAGAAAGTGGGCTCAAGTGATGGAGGGAGTGTCCAAATGGACATGTCTTTTTCCACCATTCCCATTGAAGGCAGCCTTGTCAAGCTCTATGGAGAAAAGAAGATGTTGCATCTAATTGAGGATCCAAACAATGCTTCTTATGAGGTGTTGTTTGTTGATGTTGATGCTAATAATTTTATTGGGTTTGCTGATGGAAGAGAGCACAAGATGGATTAGTAAAAGTTCCCTTGATTAGGTAATTTCTCCTTAGACCTTGTTATTTGATGGAGCTTGCTCCAAATTTGGAAATGGTGTTGGTATAATTCTGAATTCTCCTAGCTTGAATGAATTTTTTTTCCTTCAAGCTTAACTTTGAATGTACTAACAATATTGTTGAGTATGAAGCCTTGTTATTGGGTCTGAGAATTGCATGGAAGTATGGTGTCAAGGACATCATTGAAAAAGGAGATTCACAGCTAGTTGTCAAACAAATAAGAAAATTGTATGCTACAAAAAAATCAGGGGATGAAATAGTATAAGCATGTAGTTTGGGATCTAATTGAGATGTTTGATTCCTTCAATATTGTGCACCATGACTAGAAGTCTAAATGTTTCTGCTAACAAGTTCGTAGTGTTGGGGTCAAGATTTGGATACTGCGCCAGTTTCACCTTATTGTGAGTACAATGTTGAAGTGTTAACTAGGCTCAGCTATCCTTAACAACATCAAGAATTGGCAAGTGTTTAATGATGATGCTCAAGTGTAGAGGTTCTTATAAAATCAAGGTGAGTTTTTAGATTAGAATATTGATTGGGAACCAATGGTATGTATGACTAAAGGAAGAGAGACTTTGTTTGGAAAGGATATCATCTAATTGAAAACTAACACAATTCCTAGAGGTCTTGTTTCTCTTGAGTCAAATTTTTACAAGGATGATTGTATCATCAATAGAAACATGTATCTACCTCAAGGAATGCGGAGGAGCATAACATGGGAATTAAGGAGAAACCAAGGAGAGCTTGGTTGGGTAGTAGTTTAAGACAAGGAAGAAAAATAGTCCTACCTCCAATTGTTAAAACAATATCAAGACTGACTTGCCTGGTCATATTTAGCAGCTAAAATCATATAGAGAAGACTTATTCAAACATGAGATCCCTCTTGAGAAAGGTGTCAAACCATTCAGACAAAAGAAAAGGCCAATTAATCAACTCCTCTCCATGAAAATGCAAGATGAATTGAAGAAACTGAAAGATGGAGGGATCATTCAGCCCATAAGGTATTCATCTTAAGTTGAAAACCTTGTGTCAGTCAGAAAGAAGAATAGAGATATCAGAATTTGTGTAGACTTCAGAAATCTTAATAGAGCTTCATTGAAATAAAATTATCATTTTCCAAACATGGAAAACATGCTACAGTTAGTGACTGGATCTGAATTTTCATCCACCTTGGATGGTTTCTCCAGCTACAATCAAGTTGTTGTTAAGGAGTCAGAAATATTTAATACTGCCTTTACCATTCCTTAGAGACCATATTTTTATGTGAGAATGCCTTTTGATCTCATGAATGTTGGAGCTACTTTCCAAAGGGCAATGGATGTTTCTTTTGTTGGTTACATAAATGACTTCATTGCAGTTTCTCAAGATGATGTGATCGTGTTTTCAAGGAGCAGAAAAGATCAGTTGCAGCACTTGGAAAGAATGTTGATCAAATGTAGAGAATTTGGAATCTCTCTCAATCAAAAGAGTAAAAAAGGCCAAGCTATTTGGTCATATTGTTTCAAAGGTTGGTGTCATGATTGACCCTGAGAGAGTAGAAGCAATCAACAAGGTTCCAATTCTAAGAACAAAGAAGGGCATCAAATCCTTATTTGGGAAAATCAACTTCATTAGAAGGTTTGTGTCAAATTTTGGTGAGTTGACTCTTCCTATCACATGTATGTTAAATAAAGATCAAGTTATCAAGTGGGAGGAGGCTACTATTCAAGATTTTGAAGGAATCAAAGAGGCATTGAAACATGCACCTGTCTTAGTAGCTTCAAATTACAGGAATTCCTTTCCAAATCTTCTCCTTTACTTCTAAAAATACTATTTCAGATGTTCTACTCCAAAAGGATGAATATGGGACTGAGAGGCCCATTGCCTTCTTCAGCAAGGCATTATAAGCTGCTGACTTGAAGTATACAATCATGAAAAAACAAGCATTTACCTTGGTGAAAGCAACAAATGTTTTCAGGACTTATATCTTAAGTTCAAAAGTTGTTGCTTATGTTCCCCACACCATGGTAAAAGACATCTTATCAGATATGGCGATCTCAAGTAAAATATGTAGATGGGGTGAAAAAACTATAGGAGTATGATATAGACATTCAAACCACAAATCTCGTAAGAGGTTTGGGCCTTGCTAAGCTCATGGCTGAGAGTAACTTGCAGACTATGGAAGTGAATGAGGTAGAGGAAGAAAGGGAAGATTTTCTTGATAAATTGGTAAGTTCTAAGTGGTAAAAGGATATAATCTTTTACCTTATACATTTATGTTGTCCTGATCATTTAAATAAAAATCAGAAAATATCCCTCAAGCTAGCTTCTCAAAAATACATCATCACTGACTTTGGGCTATCTTGGAAGAACCCTGAAGGTGTCCTCTTGAAATGTGTAACTAAAGATGAAGCTCCCAAAGTAGTTGCTGATTTTTATGGGGGATTTTTTGGAGGAAACTTTGCTGGAAGGGTTATAGCACACAAATTTTTGAGAGCTAGTTATTGGTGGCCTACTCTTTTCAAAGATGCAACCATGTTGATTAGAAAATGTGAAAGTTGTTAGAGTTTCTCTGGAAGAATGAAAGCTTCAGGATTCCTTCATTTGCAGCATGTATCAATTGAAGCTCCTTTCAAACAGTGGGGATGGACTTCATTGGTGAGATCTCAGACCCTTCTAGTGCTGGACATAATTGGATCCTTGTAGCCACATATTGCTTCACCAACTGGGTAGAAGCAATCCCCACCAAGAAAGTAACACACCAAGTTGTTATGGATTTCTTGTTGAATCATATCATATTCAGATTTGGTGTGCCGGTCAAGATTGTGGCTGATAATGCCATGTGTTTCAGAGCTAAACCTTTGATGGCAATGTGTAAGGAGTATGGAACCAATTTAAATTATGCTTCAAACTATAATCCCCAAGGAAATGGATAAGCTGAGTCCAGCAATAAGAAATTGTTGAAGATCATTAGGATAACCTTGGAGTTAAACAAGAGAAAATGGGGTGAACAACTAAAATTTGCAGTTTGGGTTGATAGAATCACTGCCAAGAGAGCTACTAGTAAGATCCCATTTGAGTTGGTGTATGGAACTCAAGCTCTGCTGCCCTTACATATGTAATTATCTTCATTTCATTTTGTTCAACAACTTGAAGATTAGGAGGTCAGTCCATATGAAGCAAGGATTAATCAGATTATTGAGCTAGATGAAGAGAGAAGAGCATCCCACTAAAGGCATGTTAGATTTAAAGAGAAGTTAAAGAGGTTTTTTGACAAGAAGGTCACTCTTAGGGACTTCAATATTAGATATTTGGTTTTGTTATGGGATAGCAGAAATGAAGATAAGGGCAAACAAGGTAAATTTGATGCATTGTGGATGGGCCCTTACTCCATTGATATTAGAATTGGTGAGAATACCTTTTTTTCTCAAAAACTTAGATGGGGAATTGCTTGAACTACATGTTAATGGTAGGTATCTGAAGCATTTCTTGGATTAATCCCCTAATTTGAGGTATGCACTAATTTGTACAGTGTATAGTGTTTGGTTTTCGCTTTGTTTTTGGTGTTTTGGTGCTTCTTGGTTTTGCCTTGGTGTGTGGCCGCCATTTTTGTCAATTTCTCAGCTAGTTTTTTAGTGGCTTTGGATCATGACTCTATTTTTCCAATGGATTATTTTGGCACTTGGTCTACTTATTGTTCTTGTGGCACTCACTGGGAGTGCCCATCCCCGAGCAAGAGCCGATGTTGGTGCCCATTTTGATCCTCTACCATTTTGACCTAGATCTTCCTTTGGTTTGCATGTTCTGAAATGTTTTTCTCCCAAATTGGTGGTATGAAAATTTTCCCTCCATATTTAATGCCTTGCAATGCTCATAAACTTATTATTTTGTCCCAATTTGAAAGAAAAATACATGCATACCCTATTTTGTGCCCTAATTTTTTCCAAATCAATACCACTGCCATTTTTTCCACTTTTCCCGGCCTTTAGAGCTCGTGGTTATTCGTTTTATGCTTATTTTCCCTCAAAAATCTATCCCCATGGTCAAAATTTTCCTAAAATCACTTTCCATTTGTTTTTTGACCAAAAAATCCTTCACCCACGAAGAAAAAATTGAATTCGGGCATCCCTGGTGATTTCTATGTTTTTTACGGTCATACGGGTGTACTTTTCCCGTCAAATTCTATCTCAAACGTCATCTCCTATGTGGCCGTTTTTGGTTGGACAAGGTTCTGCAGGTATGTTTGAAAAATTTAATGTTTTTTGTGTTTTGAAAAAAAATCAAAATTTCCCCCGTCTGCAAGTCCCAGAGAAGGACACGTGTCATGTTCTCATTCAAAGGTAGGATGGAAGGCTGGCGGGGGACTTAGAAAATTTTTGCCTTTTTTGTGAGAAGGGAAAAAGGTTGAGGAAAGGGCCGTGGGTCCACAACGAAGTAAAGGGAGACACATGGTGGCTTCAGAACACAGAATGGGTTGACGGGCCGCTGAAGGAAAAAGGGAATTTTTTCCCTTTTAGCAAAATGACTTAGAGTAAAAAATTAATTGTTGGTTTGTAATGAATCACAAGGAGACACGTGGCAGATGTAGAAGGGAGTGCAGGCCACCAAAGGAAAAAGGGAAATTTTTACCTTTTGGTAAAATGACTTAGAGTGAAAATTTGAGGTGTGGCTCTGCGATGAAGCAGAGGGATACACGTGGCAGGGACGGAATCGGAGGTGTGCGTCCATGGAGGAAAAGTGAGAAATTTTCCTTTTTCAAAAAAGGGAGTTAAAATGTGAAATGAGCCTGTAGATTCTCAGTGATAAAAAAGGTGACAGGTGTCAAGGACAGAGGCGGAGGTGTGGGCCTGCGGAGATTTTTTGGAAAAAATTCCTTTTTTCCAAAAAAGGTAGAAATGTGAAGAATCAAGCCCCGATTCCAATGGGACCCACCTTGTGCCACGTGTCAACACTAAATCTCAAGGGCGGAGGGGCAGAGAAAATTTTCAGAATTTTACATTTTTCCAAAAATGTTAAAAAGTCAAAAAGTGATCCTAAATCCATTCCCAATCACATTATGACACATGGAGGGCTCAGATTGAAGGGAGAAAGGAAGATCAATGGTAACTATGCATTTTTTAGTTTAGCCACCATTTTTCTCCAGGAAGCTTGGAGATGCAAAATTTGCATCAATTTTCATCAAATTTTTGGTGAATTCATGTCGCTTGTGCCTACAAGGACTAATGCAAGTGGATTTAGGGATAAATTTTCATATTTGAGGTGTTTTTAAAGTGATTTTTTTCCCTAGCCCATCCAAAACGTGAAATATCAAATCAAGAAGTTGCAGATTCAAATTTTGGAGGGATAAGGATGAAATGATAAAATGAAAGGGGCCTGCATGCTTTGGAGATGAAAAATGTGCCCCCACTATTGATAATGATGTGAGTTTTGTAATGATTCACCTTTTGAAAGAACAACTGGAAACTTTTTGTGAATCTGTTAGGTGTTAGTTTCCAAAAATATTGCAAAGCAAAGGTGCTCCGAATATTCCACTTCTAGAGGGAAGATTTGAGAGGCAAAGTGAGTGAAAAGTTATATATTGTATGAATTTGTCATGCAAATGGTCAGAGAAACTTATAATTTCACAACAAAATCTAGGAAGAAGCCCATTCTTTGGGAAACCACCTAAGAACCATTTCTAATTCCTTTTTACATCAGATTTGTATCATGTTGAGTTGGTTTCAGTTGTAAAGCCATCAACAAGCTTTGATATTGTTCTTATAACATTCACGTGCTAATAAATTTGGTCATTATGGATTATTTTGTGTTATCTCTTTGCAAAATTTACATACACTTATATCTCAAAATGTTTTCAATTTGTGTTTCTTGCTCCTATTGCAGTATTGTATTTAAAATCTCTCTTGATCATACATGGTCTCATTTCTTGTTGATAGTTTAGTGGAATTTACAATCTCACATTTAGAAGAGCTTCCATCTGATAAAGAGATAAACAAATTTAAAATCACTTTACCTTCCCTGAATTCAGAGATTGTTTGTAAACCTTTGGATGTACCTTAGGTCATGATAAAATAGATATTTCTAGATACTTTGTTTGTTCATATGCTTCAAGATTTTGTGGCAGGTTGTCAAATATTGTGTGGAAGAGTGTAGATCTGGGCCTCCATTTGGTGCACATATCCTAGTTGAAGGAGTACCTTAATCCCTTTGAAGCATTTTTTTATTTAGGTCTTACAAGTTTTTTGCAAAGGTCCTCAATGAATTTGCCAAATTCTGGCTAGTCTTGTCTAAAATATCCCACCAGAATTCATTCAAACAAACTAATCCTACCCATACTAACCCTACATTGCATTGTGTTTCAACAAAAGAATACAATCCATTTATTAAAATGCACAAAGCAAATTAGGATCATACTATGTCTTCAGTAACCCTTGCCTTGCATTGAAAGTATCTCCATAATCTAGAAGTGACAACTTGTGAAAGTCAAATTTGGAGTGTTGATCATATTTTCCCAAGGCCTTTTCATACTATTTACACAAATTGAGGGATATCTTCATCTCCTTCCCCATTTGAGGGTTACAAAATAGGTTCTCTTACCTTGGTTAAAAGGCACAACCTAAAATAGTTAGGATAAGATCAAGTCCTATTTGAGTGCTATCCATCTCTCCACAAATCTGAGTGTCAGTTAGATCACATCCCTGGCTATAAAATGACACACATCATGATCTATTTGTCTTCGAGCTTCATGCCATATCTCTGATGTTGCTCAGACTGAAAAGGAGAACAAATTTGGGTACCAATAGGTCCCTCAGCTTCTCCAACTCCATGAGTTTTACATATCTATCTTCCATGGGTTCAAACTCGGATAGTTCTAGTTGCTTCATGAGCTCCAATGTGGGAAACTCGAGGGATATAGGTAGCCTTTCCTCCCTTCCATAGACTAACCTATAATGAGAGTTGCATGTTGACTTCTTGGGAGTAATCTTGATCAGCCCAAAAGGCTGATTTCAACTTGGCGTGTCAAGTTCTCTGATTCTCATCCAAAGTCCTCCTTATGATCTTCAAAAGATTTTTTTTGGTGGACTCAGCCTGCCCATTACCCTGTGCATACAAATTTGACAAGGTACTCAAGTATATCCCATTTTTGACTGCCCACTCTGTGAATTTGGAACCTAAGAATGCTAGAGCATTATCTAATATGATTGTGGCTGGGACTCCGAAGCTCGTCACTATCCCTTCATAAAAATATAGTATACTGGCTTCATTTTCTTCTTTGAGTGTATCCAGTGCCTCCATCCACTTGGTGAAAAACTATGTGGCTATGAAGATCCACTTGTGGCCCAAGCTAGAATTTGGATTAATCACCCCCAATGAAATATAGCCCCCATTGCATGAATGGTTCATTTACAGAAATGGGGTGGAGTGGAAGGGTTGTTAACCTCTCTTTTCTTGTGAAGAAGGTACACTTTTTACACTTCCTAATCCATACATAAAAATCATTAAAAAGGCTAGGCCAGTAATATCCTTCCTTCATAATTCTAAGATCTATCACCCTTGGAGTGAAATGGCCACCTATTTCTCCATCATAGAACTCATGTAGCACCTTAGGAGGACACCATTAACATATTTCTTAAACAAGATACCATCAACGAATGTAAAGGGAATACAATGGAATCTAAAATACCTTCTTTTTGCTTTGCTCAGCCCTTGAGTACATTGACCTATTTGAAGGAAATGGACTATATCATGAGTCCAACAAGGATTGGGTGAAGCATCAGTTGATTTCTATTGATCATCCTATAACACCAAAATAACCTCTTCTCTACCAGCTGACTCATCATGTTTTCCAAAAGTGATATGTTCACATAATCCCTTACCCTTGACCAGCTTGGTCACCTTAATATCAATGTCATATTCCATGACTTTGGTTACCCAACCAGTTCTTTTTTTGTTGAGGTCCTTGTTTAAAAGAAATTCATTTATACCATCATGTGTGACTAGTAGATGAATCTTATTATTCAACGCTAAATTCCTAAAATTATTGAAATTTCTAATCATAACAAGGACATGTTTATCAATTAATGAATATCTTACCTCATAGTCCAAAAGGCATTGGTTAAAGAATGCAATAGTTTGTTCTAGTCCTTCTTCATTATGTTGCACCAAGATTGTGGAGATGGTATCGTAACTTCCAAAGGCATAGAGAAAGAATTATTTTGAGAACTCTATATTAATGAGAGTTGGAGCTTGAGATATGGCCTTTTTGATACTTTGAAACTCCTTTTTCATTTTGTTGTCCATTTGAATGCCAAATTATTTTTTAGCATCATCTTTAATGGCTTCACAAGAGTGGAAAAATCTGGCATGAACCTTTGTACATAGTTAATCCTTTCCAAGAAGCTTTGGAGATCCTTCTTGTGACTTGGAAATGGTAGATCACATATGGTTTCTACCCTCTCCGGATCAATTATCAATCCTCCTTTCGACACAATGTGGCCTAGGATCCTACCTTCATGAGCTAGGAATATGAAATTTTTTGGATTCAAAGATACCCCAAATCTCCTACACCTATGGAAGACTTGTCTGAGATTAAAGAGGTGGATTTCTATAACCTTAGAAAATATAGTGATGCAATCAAGATAGATAAACACTATTTTATTCAAAATCCCTTTGAACGCCATATCCATAGCCCTCTAAAATGTTTCTCTGGTGTTTAACAATATGAATGCCATATTCTTGTAGGCATAAGTGCCCCATTTTTTGGTGAAGGTCATTTTGAATTTTTCTTCCTCCTTCACCATGATCTGATTATAGCTTGAATATCCATCTAGGAGGGAAAATATTTTTGAACCAACCACTATGCAATATATGCTCCATAGAAGGAAGTGGGTATTAATCTTTGAGGGATGCCCTATTTAAATCCCAAAAATCCATGCACAACATGATTTCCCCAGTCCTTTTCCTGACTGGTACCAGATTTTTGACCCATCTTGAGTGCTTGATCGTAAATATGATGCTCGCCTCTATCGGCTTATTTAGCTCTTTCTTCATTAGAGGCTCAATATGGAGGTTGACTAAACTTTGCTTTTTCCTAATGGGTTTAGCTCCTAGATCAAGGCTAATCATGTGTTGTGATAACTTAGGATTAAATCCCTTCAAATCCTCATAGCTCTAAGCGAAGACATACAGGAACTCTTGGCAAAGTTGTATGAATTCAGATTTTTCTTAATACATGCTCACCTTGCCAATTTGGAGCATTTTAACCTCTCCAACTAAAATGGGCTCTGAATATCCCCTTTTTACTTGAATTTTTACCTTGTCTTTTTTAAATTGATCATTTGAGTTGAACATTGACTCTAGAGTCACTAAACATTTTGGAAATTTGTTTTTCCACAGTTGCACCACTTGATCCCCATACTGCTACTCTAATTTCTCCTTATTTTTAGCTGAGAACTCAACCTCCTCCTGTAAAAACTTAATGATCTATTGATCATTCTCAAACACTTGCCAACTTGTGGTATATTCTAGTACAACTAGCCTCACATTTGCATGAATATGTGGATGCACTTTATCTCTTTTAATATTATTAACCACATTGAATGTCATTCCAATTGCCACAAGTTTATCTGCATCCTCATTCTTATTCCTTGGTATGTCCCTAATATTGAATGCCTCAAGGTCCTCAATTTGATCCCAAACCCGATGTTTGTAGCCTTTAAGCATATCATTCTTAGTAGCATGTTGTCCTCTAACCTGATTAAAAATTAACTCACTATACCCAAACACTTGTAAGTTTTTGATACCCCTCTTTATTTCCCAATGCAATCCATGGATCAAAGCTTCATACTTAGTTGTATTATTTGAACAAGCAAACTGAAAATGGAAAGTTGAGTAGTACTTCATACCTTTAGGAGAAAAAATCATTGCACCTCCTCTAGCACCCTGCCTGCTCCTCAAACTATCAAAGAATAGTTTTCATACCTCATTATCACATTTTTTATCCATATTGGTGATGCTAGGTAGATGTGGATTCTCTTCTTGTAAGAAATAGATTCCCAACTCAACCTCTTCTATCTCTTTGTATCGATCAAAATAATGCCTTTTGTTTTCCCATTCATCAAGAGGCATGTTTATAATGTTCCCAACCTTGGTGTCTTCTTCCTCGATGCTTGGACAATCTTCTTGATCGATGAGAAATTTGTGTTGATTAGGTTTGGTACATGAGGATCAATATGGAAATTTGCAATAGGATCAGATATTATTGTAGCCTTAGCTCCAAACCTCATTCTTAATAGCATATGTGACCAATCAATAGACAAGTAGCCTCTATTTTTGGTAGTAAAGTCTCGAGACAAACATAATGTAAAGAGTCATGGTAAGCCTGTGACTAACACATCTTGTAACACTATGGCATTAGGGCATGCATGTAGTGTGAGGCTCAACCCTTTGATTACAACAAAATTTGTCATTATTGTCCCATCTAATTGCACTACACCTCTAGAAATGACTTCATACTTAATACCCATTTGATCAACTATCTACTTGGGCATCACTGAGTTGTTTTCTCCCGAATCAATCATGTAGTTGTGCACAAGATTGTTTCTGATGATCAAAGATATATATAATGGATTAGGTTTCATGTTTTTACTTTTTTGACCTCCTTGAACTCCTTTTAGGGCTGCATTATTGAGTACCTTCTCTAGATCTTTGGATGGCCCATTTGATACGAACCAATTTTCCATGGCTTCTTGCAACAAGTCTCATTGTCCTAGAATTTAAATATTCCCACATAGAGATGATTCCATTTGTCTTCTTCATTTGATCAATACTATTGAATGGATAAGATATGTATTTCTATTGCCCCTTGCTTTGCATAGATTTCTCGTGAACATGAGCTGCCACAACTAGTGCATGAGTTGTTCTAGAAGGTGGTTGGAGCTGGTTTTACACACCTGGAGTTGTACTTGAATTACTAACCCCTGGTAGGGTGACTGAAGGCTGAAAAGCACTTGGATTTTATGATCATCCTTCCTCTAAATTTCTCTTCTTAGACCTCGTGTTAGTTACCACACCTTGAAAAGGAGATTGATTAACTCTACAAAATTCCTCTATCTTCCCATTAACCCACGTGATTTCAGTTGGAGGAGTCTCTTACTAAGTTGTTTGCTGATTTTCTTACTCACTTGGCTCTTGGGCCACCCCAACGGTCTGCACCATCAAGGCTTTCAGAGTATTGTTGAAGCATGTTTATATATTATGAGGTAAATTGCAGGGGTAACACCATTCATACTCTTGAGAAATGTTGTTCTAAGTTAGAACCAAGGCCCTTGGTGTTGAAACTACACTTGGATTATAAGGCTGAAATGGCCTAGTAGTTTGAGACTACCCTTGACTCTTATTTTTCTTTGCTTCCGGAGCAAGAGGCTTCTTATGCTGATATGGAGGTCTATTCACTTGAGCCTAGGGTTGGTATAGTCTGGAGCTCTGATCTTTCTTCCTTTTAATTGTCGCCAACTAATTCCCCAAATTCTAAAGTTGCTTCATGACTTCTTGGAGTTCCTTGGAAGTAATAAAAGAAGTGGACACCTCACTATTACTCTAATTTCTAAGGGCTTGAATGGGGGATATTTCAGGTGCTTGACTAGTTGTCCCAACTCTATATATAGGGCATAGGTGGCCTAGATGCTAGTTTACCAGCTTGGATTAGATAATTCTCAGCTCTAATAGTCATGGTATAAGCATCTGGTAAGGTTATCTCTATCATAGATTATATCATAATAGATATATCAAAATTTAAAGCTTTAAGGAAATATAGAAATACACCTTCAACAATCAGCCTTAGGAGAATCGAGATCCAGTCCCATGTTTGTTGGAATCAAAAATTAAATTTTTCCATTTTTTCATTGGAATCCCTCTTGATTGTAGTCAACTGCTCCATTAGGGACAAATTATCTCCTCTTTCTCCAAACTAGTTACAGAGGGTTGTGCATATTAGATCCCAATTTTTAATGGAGCTCATTGCTAAGCTCTTGAACCACTGCAAGGCCTTTCCTTCAAAAGAGGAAGCCAACAATTTAACTGCAACATCCACTTCATTGATCTCAATAATGGTATAGATATTTGTAATATCCTTAATATGGTCAGTGGGAGTCATGTGGTTCTCCCCCGTGAAGTAGAGAATATTTTTTTAAGATGCAACTAGAATATGGTTCTAGGAATTGAGGGCAAGTGGACTATTGACAGTGAAGTGGATATAGGTATTTTGTGGTCCTTGCGGTGGTGATGGCTAATGTGTTATCCTAATTAGCTTAAGAACCCTAGTTGATTGAAGGAAGGGTCGACTAGGTGTAGGTGTGGATAATGTTTTCTTTGGTGGAGATGGGGACATTTTTTCTCTTCTTCCTCTTCCTCTTGTGCATGGTGAAAACTATAAGTATTCAAAGACACCTTCTTCTATTGCACTACACCAATTTTGGATCCTTAACATGTACTTGGTCCTCTAGTAGTATTGAAACCAATGAGACATGGCCCTAGGAGTCACCAGATGTGTTGCTACAAAGCCTCCAAATGTTGAAAAATCACCAAGATGCACATCCAATCTTGATATACCTAGAAAAATTTTGAACTTTGTCCCACCGGGCATGCCAAAATTGTTCATTCGAAATTACAACACCCTTGATTTCTTGTGATTTATATGTGAGGAAATCAGTGTAACCTACATAACATGGGATTATCCTGTAGTGTGTGACGTTGCAAGTAGAATAATTCTCCAGATAAAGTTGGATTCTTCTCCTAACCTAACGACAACTTCTCTAAAGTGTAGAGAATGGAAAACTAAACTAATCCTACCATAATGCTTTCCAAGGATACATGGATAGGAGAATGCATAAAAGTAAACCTACTCTAAGGGAAGGTGATGCACCAAGAAAGGGTGAGATAATCTAAGTGAGTGAAAAATAGGGAGCAAAAAAGGTAAGAGAGGGTAGGTGGAGGTGTCATAGTATAAGATAGTATTTAATTCCCTATATTCATAAAGCACAACAAATTAAAGTTCCTGTAAAGAGATATAAACATGCACAATATACCCGCAAACATAATGGAAGGAAAAAGATGAAATATAACCCAAATTAGGGCAAGAAAAACCACAAAACCCAATTTTATTGTTTAGAAACATGTACAATCCATTATAATATATGCACAAGGTAAAATCCTTTACAATAAGCCCAAATTCAAGGCCTTTAGCTCACAATAGCTTCTGGAACAATTTTGACAAAGTTCCTTTGCTTTTCATAAAATCTCCCCTAAAAATGAGGGAAAATTACATATATATAGAGAAAGGGAGCTACCAATCGACATCCTTTATTAATTTCTTGTATGGAGGTATAATAAATCATACCAATTCACTTTCCAATGGTACTTTTCTTGTACGGAAAACAGGGGTGTCACACCTCATTAAACCAGTTGTTGAGCTACCTTGTACGATGCCATTAATGCCAAGTTTGTAGCTTACATTCCTTACTGACACCCAACAAGAACCACCAACTAACACTCGACAAGAACGGGAGGAGTCACCACCAATAAGGGAATGATTTATCACATGATAAGAAGAAATGTTGTCACGTGATAGCAAGGGAAGGTTGACACGCGTCAATATGGAATGTTGTCACACGACAGCAAAGGAAATAGGACACTGGAAGGGGGGATGATGTATGACAGGGAGGTAATATTGTCACACAAGAGGAGGAAGGTAGTGAAAAGAATCAGCAAGAGGTGGTTGATATGTGAAAGTGAAACGGTTTATGCATGTCATTAAAATGGTTTACGTGTGACAGGAAGGCACTATCACATGATAGCAATGGGTGTTATCACATGACAATGGGAAGGTGGATAACACGTGGTTGACGTGTGACAAGAATAATCATGTGATGTGGGACAGTGAAATAGTTGACACGTAAAAAGAAGAAGTGGTTAACACATGACAAAAAAATGGTTTACGCATGTCAGCAAAAGGTGATTAAAGTGTGACATGTAGAGGGCTCCAAACCTTCACCATGGTAAGTGAGAATACTAACCAAAAAATTACAAAGCATTGCTTGACCAATCAATTTTCGATGCCTTGACCTGTTTAGTTGTCCATTTTACAGGGGTGCAAAATATGGATAACAATTACTTCAATGGGATAAGTCTGAAGCCTTACTATAAATAATCTCCTTTTTGTGTTTTTAATAAGGTATTATTTCCACTTAGACTATATTTCCATTTCTATTTTTATTTTATTTGTTTTGTTGAAATAAGTGTGTTTGCGTGTAAAATATGATTACTCTACGTTATATTTATGCACAAAGGACCATGCATGCTTTTAGTGCGGTGTGAAGTAGATGTAGGTGTGTGGCACATATTTGGCATATTTTTTACATGTTTTGTAGGAGGTTGGTTCATAAATCGTGTGATGGGATGAGACCAAGCTATGCGGAAAAAGTATTGTGGTGAACATCGAAGAAATATGTTTTTGTGTGTGACGGTACAAAGGAATGATTTGTGGTGGAAAATATATTGGTATATAGGAAAAAGGTAGTAAGATGTGTTTTGGAAATGGGTACAATTATGTGAAGTTACAAGTGTTCATAAACAAAATTATCATAGGTACTTAAGGATGTCAGTGTTTGAAGTTGATGAAACTACTCATATTGGAAACTAAGAGAAGAGAAGAACCATGCAGCATAACATGAGGGAGGTAGTGGCAAGATAGACTACTTGGGAAGTGGCACAGAGGAATGGGTGTGGCATAGGATGATTTTCACAAGAGGGTCTACAACCTAGGAAGTAGTAGCATGCCAGAAGGTTATGACTCTCATGCGTGGAAGAGAGCGTGAGAGGAAGAAAAAATTTCTAACTAGATCGTACCAACCCAATAACATAGATGCTAATCAAACACCATGATCAATAAGATGAAACCAATTCACCAAAATAACTTCATATAAAACCTTTGCAAAAAAATGAGCAGCAATATCATATATTATTATGGAACTCAATGAAATACAATGAGAATGGGCCTTTCTTATATAGGCAAGGAATAACAATATAAGAACTAGTTAATTCCATAGATTTAGGAGAGAACTAGACATCAAGGATCTAGTCAATACCATAGATCAACGAAAGAACTATACCTAACAACTAGATAATATCTCCTAATATCTAAATAATATAAAATAAATATACACACACATAAGTGGGTGAGGATAAATACAATAAAGGTAAATAATGTACCTAGGTGAACATGATCTAAGGTAAATACCTACTCTAACACCCCCCCTCAAGTGAAGCTAGGGGAAAAAATAGAAGTGGCATGTCCACAGTATGAGTCCCAACAACTAGGTCTGATAAGATACTTATGTACAATAACTGGGAAAACAAGACACCACAAGGTACCTAAAACTAGTAACAATAAAGTAAAGAGAGTAAAAACCCGTTGCAAGGCATCTCAAGAAGCTCGGCTCAAAAAACCCATATAATGTTGAAGAAGTTTTGTGTGCACTAAGGTTTGAATCCATTGCTCAATCACAAAACAAAAAAAACAACTGACACTGGGCTTCACCAAAATAGCTCCATACAAGGATATTGTCAACGGAGTGATGTTGAAAGTGTAAGAAAAAAACACCAAACATAATTCGATCAACTACTGCAAATAGGTGTGTCACGATCCAAGAAAAATAACCAAAGCAATAAGGTAAGGACAAAAAATCTGGAGTGTCACGATCCAAGAAAAGCCAAGGTGACAAGGCAAGGACACAAAACCTGAAGAAGTGGGATCAACACCACACCCTCCCATACTACTGAATGGGTGGAGTGACACTATAAATCTGTATGAGTTTCCCAAAATCAACTACTTGAACACGTATAAAATAACACTGGACTTCACCAGAATATATCCCCCACAAGAGATATTATCAACATGGCAAAAGTGTCAAAAATACAGATACAAAATATCTCAACAAACAAGAGAGATACACTACACCTACTAAATAAAAATGCTCAAAACAAGAAGCATTACAATGTCTAAGGTATAAAAAGTGGAGCAAGAAGTCAAATAGTGGAGGAGCCACGCCTGTAGATTCCTCTAAATGAATTCCTATGTCGCTGCCATGAGTGATCAGATATCCACCCCAAATCAACATGGATGGATGAAGAAGATGCCTGCATATGACTTGGTGTAAAATGTATAATGGGTGCATGTAACGATAACTAGATCATACCAAGCCAAGAACATAGATGCTAATAAAACACCACAATCAATAAGATGAAAGCAATTCACTAAAATAACTTTAAATTAAACCTTTGCAAACAAATGAGTAACAATATCATATATTATTATGGAACTCAATGAAATACAATGAGAATGGGCCTTACTTATATAGGCAAGGAATAACAATCTAAGAACTAGTTAAGTCCATAGATTTAGGAGAGAACTAGATATCAAGGATCTAGTCAATACCATAGATCAAGGAAAGAACTATACCTAACAACTAGATAATATCTCCTAATATCTAAATAAGATAAAAGAAATATCCACACACATAAGTGGGTGAGGATAAATACAATAAAGGTAAATAATTTACCTAGGTGAACATGAGCTAAAGTAAATACCTAATCTAACATATGTGAAGGTACAAGTGTGCGTAAACGAAAGTATCATAGGTGCTTAAGGATGTTGGTGTTTTTAAGTTTATGAAATTACTCATATTGGAAACCATGAGAAGATAAGATCCATGCAGCATAACATGAGGGAGGTAGCGGCAAGATAGAATACTTGGGAAGTGGCACAGAGGAATAGGTGTGGCATGAGATGATTTGCACAAGAGGGTCTACAACCTAGGAATTAGTGTCATGTGTGAAAGAGAGCGTGAGAGGAAGAAAAAATTGCATTAAAAGCAAAAGGTAGTGGTAGGTGAGGAGAATTTAATGTAGTAAAAATTGAAAAATATATAAAATGGGTGCAAGTAAATTCATTCTTACCTTTCTTTTGAGAACATGTGTTTTTGTGTGATTCCAAGTGCGATCAAGTGTGAAGAGCTAGTGTGAAGAAAGAACCAAATAAGTGGTGAACAAGTGAATGAGATGGAAGTAAACATGACCTTGAATTTAGAGATATCTTTCAGTGGAAGTGGAAGCTCGAAGAGAAGGTGTGGAAGCAAGAATGGATTATGGTTTATAGATATTTGAGTTCGCAAAGCTAGTGCATGGGATCTTGGATGTTGAACCTAGGGCACAAACTGAAGTAGATAAGAGAGGGTGTGAGCAAAGAGATTGACTTCATAGGCATACAAAATAAGAAAGTGATTTTTAGCACCTAGGGCATGTATTTTAGGTTTTATTGAAAAGTTTGGAAACTAAACCAGTTAAGAATAAAAAAATGGTACCCAGGCAAGCACCAAAGGATAAGAATAATCTTGTTATTGGAGATAAAATACCGACTAGAGGTGATAGTTGTGCATCGTTTTCATCTAAGATTCACAATTGTAATATTAATGACTATAATCAATGTACTGAGGGGCACGAGGAATACATTAACAAGGATGTTTAGCACTAGCTAGGCACAAGGACTGTTAAGGGGAAGCTAATATTAGCTAATTCGGTGCACATGACCTTGGAGTATTTCTGGGTTCTTTAATTGTTTGAGCTACCTTATTTTAGGAAGCTCACACACCTATTTCATTGGCTAATGTTACACATATATGAGGCTAATTTTACTTTGTATATAGGTTAATGAGGTTAACTGTCAGGTTGATCAATAGAGTTACATACATGCGCGACTCGAGAAGAAATAGAAATGGATCTATGTGACAAGACCAAGATTGAGGAAACAACCACAAAATTTTAATACCATAGGGGAAGCATATATTCAATGTGTAAAATATTTTTGACCCCGCTATTAGAGTGGTAGAGTGACTAATGAGTTATGAATTCGGGGCCTCATAGCACTTGAATTCCTCTAAATAAGAATTTCCTTCATGTCGCTGCACAATGAGTGATCAGATAAATCCAAATATAACATCAACTTTTGGATGGATTGAAGAAGATGCCTGCATATGACTTGGTGTAATGAATGTATAATGGGTGCATGTAAGATAACTAGGGGTACCAAGCCAAGAACTGATAGATGCTAATAAAACATTGGCAATACTAGATAGGCCAGATGATAAGCAATGTCACTAAAATAACTTTAGAATTAAAGTCCTTTGCAAACAAATGAGTAACAATATCACTATATTATGTATGGAACTCAATGAATCCTCACAAGGTGAGAATGGGCCTTACTTATATAGGCATAGGATGTGAAGCAATCTAAGAACTGAGTGGTAAGTACCATAGGGATTTAGGATCAGAACTAGACAATCAAGTGGAGTTTCTAGTCAATGTACCATAGATCAACCTTAAGCACTATACCTATTTCAGACTAGATAGAGTGGGGTCTCCTAATGGTACAAACTAAGATAAAAGAAATATCCACTACACATAGTAGTTTTAGGGTGAGGATAAATACAATAAAGGTAAATAATTTAGCATCTGAGGTGAACATGAAGCTAAAGTAAATACCTAGATCTAACATACCTGTAGAAGGTACATAGTGTGCGTATACGTACAAGGTATCATAGGTGCTTAAGGATGACTATGGTGTTTTTAACATATTATGAAATTACTCCATATCTGGAAACCATGGTAGAAGATAAGGAGTCCATGCATGATATACATGAGGGAGGTAGCGGCAAGATAGAATACTTGGGAAGTGGCACAGAGGAATTAGAGTGTGGCATGAGATGATTTGCCACAGAGGGTCAAAACAACCTAGGAATTAGTGTCATGTGTGAAAGATTCCCGAGCGTGAGCAGGAAGAAAAAATTGCATTAAAAGTGGAAGAAGGTAGTGGTAGGTCTAGCCAGAATATTAATGTAGATAACAACATTGATAAATATAGCTAAGGATGGGTCACAAAGTAGGTGATTGCATTCTTACCTTTCTTTTGAGAACATGTGCCTTTGTGTGATTCCAAGTGCGATCAAGTGTGAAGAGTCTAGTGACGAAGAATTAAAACCAAATCCGAAGAAGGTGAACACGAGTGATCTATGAGATGGAAGATGAGGAACATGACCTTAGAGGATTTAGAGATATCTTTCAGTGGAAGTGGAAGCTCGAAGAGAAGGTGTGGAAGCAAGAATGTGATTGATATGTAGTTATGAGCCTTACATGGAGACAAATTAGGAAAAAGCTGGAAGTGCATGGAAGATCCTTGTGATGTTGAGGACCTAGGAGCACAAACTGAAGTAGATAAGAGAGGGTGTGAGCGATGAAGAGATTGACTTCATAGCATACAAAGATAAGAAAGTGATTTTTAGCACCTAGGGCATGTATTGTAGGTTTTATTGCAAAAGTTTGGAATACTAAACCAGTTAAGAATAAAAAAATGGTACCCAGGCAAGGCACCAAAGGATAATGGAGATAATCTTGTTATTGGAGATAAAATACCGACTGGCAGGAGGTGATAGTTGTGCATCGTTTTCATCTAAGATTAAACAATTGTACATAAGAATGACTATAAGGGGAAGTGTACTGAGGGGCAAGGAATACATTAACAAGGATGTTTAGCACTAGCTAGGGCACAAGGACTGTTAAGGGGAAGCTAATATTAGCTAATTCGGTGCACATGACCTTGGAGTATTTCTGGGTTCTTTAATTGTTTGAGCTACCTTATTTTAGGAAGCTCACACACCTATTTCATTGGCTAATGTTACACATATATGAGGCTAATTTTACTTTGTATATAGGTTAATGAGGTTAACTGTCAGGTTGATCAATAGAGTTACATACATGCGCGACTCGAGAAGAAATAGAAATGGATCTATGTGACAAGACCAAGATTGAGGAAACAACCACAAAATTTTAATACCATAGGGGAAGCATATATTCAATGTGTAAAATATTTTTGACCCCGCTATTAGAGTGGTAGAGTGACTGATGAGTTATGAATTTGGAGCCTCATAGCACTTGAACGAGTTAAATAAGAATTTCCTTCACATCGTGCACAATATGGCAAATAAAACTAAATATAACATCACCTTTTTCATTATTGAGGGAATTTTTGAAAATAATAAGTTAATGACTGAAAAAGGGGATAAGATCACTTGGGGTTCAATCCTCCTCTTGATAGTGTTATGGGAGATCGGCATACTAGATAGGCCAGAAGATAAGATGTGGGTACATCATATAGAATAAAAGTCCCTAGAGAAGATGTTTTCCAATTTCACTTGTGATGTGGGGATTAATAATCCTCACAAGGTGTGATTGGAAAAGTGGTGTAGGCATATATGTGAAGCATTCGAGAATGAGTGGTGCGTACCAAGGGAATTACCATCACTTCTAGACAAGCAAGTGGAGTTTGTAGTAATGTAATACTTCAACCTTATGCACTTCCTATTTCAGAATAAAGAGTGGGGTTTGTGGTACAAACTGTTACTTTCATTCACTACCAAGTAGTTTTAGTGTGTGGTGAATATGATAAAGGATGTGTAGCATCTGAAATTAAATGAAGATAGAGTGGATACAGATTACCATACCTTTAGAAAGACATATGGATATATGTACAAGGAAACATACTTGGAGACTATGGAAACTAACATATTGGACCTCAATCCAATCTTGATATTGGTAGTTGGTAAGGAGTCATGCATGATATACATCATCCTTCAAAAAAAAATAAAGGATGGAAAATAATTTGAGTTCTAGGATGCCACAATGCCAAAACCACCAAGGAAGCACACATTGAAGATTCCCGAGCACCAGCATGAGAAGAATCATAAAGTGGAAGAAGAGGAAGATCTAGCCACATATTAGTTAGATAACAACAAGATAAATAAGCTAAGGATAGATCACAAAGAGGTGATTGCATCTCACACTGACAAGGAGCCCTCATGAAAATAATTGAAACAAAAGCAAAGTCCAGTGACGAAGAATTAGAGCCTTCCGAAGAAGATACCACAAGTGATCTATGAGAAGGAAGATGAGGAAGAGGACTTAGAGGATAATTAATTAAGGAGGAAGAGGAAGAGAAGTTGTAGTAAGATGTGTTGATATGTAGTGATGAGCCTTACATGGAGACAGATTAGGAAAAAGTGGAAGTTCAGGAAGATCCGCGTGTGTAGAGGAAGAGGAGAAAAACTAAGATAAGGGTGTTGACGATGAAGAGAAACTAGAAGAAAGATAAAATGAAGAAGATATGTGCAATGAAAAAGAATACGATCCAAAGAAATATGGTGAGGAAGGAAAAGGAAATGGAGATTATCTAATTGAGGAATACATAGGTTTGGCAGGAGGTGAAACAATCACCGCGTAGTTCAAAATTACACAAGAAACACTAAAGGGGAAGTGTGTTGGAGGAAGGAAGCAACAGGAACCTCTGTAGACACCTCAGATGAATTATATTATTAATCAAATGAAGGTATTAAGGTTTAGGTTTAAGATCTCAATTCCAAGGGAGGATTTGTTTTGTTGGAAGATGCTCAATTAAGATGTGGCACTTATGCACACAAAGAAGATGCTTTCTTAGGGTATTCAGATGCATATGGAAGAACCAGAATTTCAGGTAAGGAATCATACTTCAAGATGAATCTAAAAAAAATATTTGAGAAATAAATTCCCCATAATTGACCTTATAGAGATATCTGATGAGAAATCCTATAATGCTCTCAATAAAATGGCCACCAAGGTTGCAATAATAAATCTAGATAAATGGGATGCAATCATAGTAATGCAAGAGGATAAGGAGAAAAAATATAAAGAGATTCAGAAGTTCACATAGAGTGTGAAGGATGAGAAGAACCAGAAAACCAAGGTGTACAAAAAGGTAGAAAATATAGTGAAAAGTATCACACGCACATACCCAGATTTGGTAAATCAAGCAAATGAGGAATATCCCACAGAGTTAGACTACTTAGAAGACTTAATGTGGATGATGTTGGTAGAGAGGAATAATGCGCCAGGGTCGATGATGGAAGAATTGGCCAAAGAAAATAAAAATAATAAAGAATAGGTGGAGAAGGGCATAATAGAGTATGAGGCACTGGCCACAGAGGTGAAATATGCCACATGGAAGGCAAAGTATGTTTTTTATAATTTTCAAGACTTCTCTACCATTCTTAGCATGCACACTTCTAGTGAGGAAACATAACTGAAGATCCATTCCAATATGAAGAATAATAAGGCTGAGCATGAGAATTTCATGGAATAATTCATGGATAAAATAGATCTGATCAAATCCATCAAAGATACACTTGAGGCGAGGCTAAAGGAAATCTACCCCTTGGTCACATGCAAGATGGATACATTAGAAGGAATTGCCTAAAACCTAGATGTGGTAGTTAAAAAGCTAAAGGAAAAGGTATATGAGTTGGCCTCCGAACAATCTCCCGATATCATGGAAGTAATTCCCACCAAGGATTCATAAGAACTTAAGGGTTGAAAAGATTTAGAAAACATTTTAATGAGAGAATTTCCAGAACTCCTTCCATCACAGTACACCTAATTTTTGAGTATTCACGTATATTCTTGGGTTCAATGGGTAAAATTCATTATTAATTATTCTTTGGATTTTTCATTAATTCTTGTAGGAGCATTCATTGATCCATATTTCTGAGGATGGACAATACTTCTAGTGTGTGGTGATGTTGGTTAGAATAAATGCCTAAGTCTTAACCATGTGCCAAGCCTAGAGGTTGCACATAGGAGTGCATGCAAGGAACTATAATGAATAATTAAGGAACAAAATGATGTGTGAAGGCATGCATGCAAGTAGATAGTTCAATGTGTGAAGGTGCATGCAACACATGAGAGAATATTTAGTGCATGAGGTGCACACATATACACAAGGTTTCCAATACTTAGCCATTTTCAAAGCAAGGCTAAAAATAGGAATGAAATAAATATTACGCGACATGCAAGCTACATCCATAAATAGAAAATCACATGAAAAGAGAGGTAAGGATAGTGCATGAATACAACCTATTTATAGGAATAAATCATTGCTAAAGTTGAGATATTTATAGCTTGATATATAGTTAAAGAAAGCATGTAATCTATGTTTAGCATGTCTATTAATAGGAAAAACACATGTAAGTGATGAAGGGAAATTTCCCACCATGTATAAACATGTGATGCAGTCTTGTAAGTAGTAACATTTTTATGTAAAACATGTGATGTAGTGTTATTATGTGAGTCTCTTATAGCTAGAACCTTTTATGTGGACACTTGGATGTAGACCTTTTGTGTGTGTATATTGAGTCTATCATGATTTCGCATGGAATAATACATGGATGTAATCAACATGTTTTATATGTAATGCAATGTGTTTATGATGGACAAATATGTGTATATTGTAAAGGTTACTACATCTGAATATGGTATCTAGGGAATTTAATTTTTATATATGGTTATATGTGTTGATTTATTTCCTTATTATATGTGTTTCCATTACTTGTTATGTTGTTTAATATGTTATATCTTCATGTTATGATTATTATGTTTTTTTCTAAACCACATCTTGCTAAGTAACTAAAGAGGGACCTGGTGGTTGTATGTGCTTTGGGTGAACATTGAGACTTTGTCTAGGTGAGGTGTCAGTACGCCCAACCAAAAATTGGTTAATAAATAAGACTATGTCAAGGCTACCATTGTTCCTGATGTGCCTACCACTTCTTCACCCATTGACATCCTTGACCACGTTAAAAAATTCAAAGTCCAAATTTTTGCGTCAAAATACCTGAGATCACACCTCAAGAAATTTGATAAACTTGTCCAGTTTATCAAAGGAATTAGTTCAAATTCATGTTGCAAAAATTATTTTACTGAATAACCTATTATCCAAATAACTCTCCTAGTTATTTGGACAACTTACGTACATATTCTAACTCATATATCTTCATTATAGTAGCACACACCTCACTTGTATCCTTGGCACATTCACTTGGTCATTGTTTCCTCATGTGCCTTTGTATGTTTCCCCTTCTCCCCTTTTCCATTTGCTCTTTTTTCCACTCTTACCTTGTGCGCATCTTCTACGCATTCTCTTTCTTCCTAGTAGCTATTCATCTTACGCAAACGCCTTACACTTGCTTTAATTAAATAAGTCCCTAGCCCTCTTGTGTGCCCCACACATAACCTTGTAATAGTTTTTCCTTGACCATACATTCTCCACTCATCATTCTACCTCATTTCCTCCTCACGCGCTATGTGCACCTTCCTTTTGCCTTCGTCCCACACCTCATTATTCCACGTGCATATATTTTCACCCTCTTCTACACCATTATGTGCCATGTCCTTCTAACACGCTTGAGTGTGCCATACACAGTCAGTCCAAGTGCACCAATAGGGTGTTGAATCCTTACAAAAAATCAATGATTGACATATGGTAGAAACAAAAAGAACATTTTCATAGTTATTCTTCCTTTTAGTCAATCGGTGTGCACCACGTGTCTTACGTGTCCATACAACTTTGAAAAACTTCTAACAACCATATTTGTTGTTATAAAGATCTGATCGGTGCACACCTAGTCTCAACCAATAGTTGCTAACATAGGCTACAGTTCTAGACATTCAAATTCAAATTATTGGTGGATCTAGTTAATGAGAAATGAGAAAATTTCTTTCTGGGCATTAATGAGCAAGTTTGATTGCTTCAACCACCTAATTTCATCAAGATCTTCCCTCTTTCCTTCTCCAACACACTAAATAGACTTGGGGAAGCGTATTTGACATATTTTTGGGGTGAATTCTACAAGGATTGAATTTTTCTTGTTGGTGGTTGCATTTAAAATTCAGATTTTCCCTCCTTTTCTTCTTCTTCCATGGATTCATCTATAAATGTAAGAGTTGGGCTCATTTGTTATGTTGGAAATTTTGGATCCTTATGCATTTTGATAAGGACTTCATATTTTATTTATTTTGAGTCATAGACCTATAGATCTTGCTCATGCATGTGGATATTAGCCTCATTCGCCATTGTAACAGTTTTGTGCATTTCTGGAAGTAATGGAAGCATCGTTTTGTGACTATTCTTTGTCCTAAGCGTGTTTGTATTATTTTTTCTTTCCTTTCTTTTGCATTGCATGCTTGTTGTGTCATTTTACATCCCACGTAGTCCCCTTTCTAGTTATGATCCATGAAACTGATTTGGTAAATACATTTTAGTTATGTTACGTGTGTCTAGCCTTCTTTCACGCATTTCCCTTCATTTTCACTCAGAACAGATGGTGTTCATCCCTATTTTTTTGGTGTTATCACCTTTTAGTGTATTTTCCTTTCATGTTATCACTTTATCCTTGGTCCCTTGGCATTGTTAGCTTAGCTATCCCTTTCAGCACTAGGAGTAGCAGTAGCAGTAGAAATAGATAGAGGAACCAGAATTCTCTGGTGATTCATCTCAAATGCGCAAGGTCCCACAACTTGGAGACCATTCCATTTTTTTCTCAAACAACTCAATCCTTCCAGATCTAAGACATGGGTGTAAGTTTGATGACCAAAAGAACTATTTCCCACTCTCATTACCACTCCTCATAACCTTCTTTCCTCAACATCCTCCACTTCTAAGAAAGTATAACCTTTTTTTATTTCTTGGTTGATCAATGGGTATAAATTGAATAATTGCATTATTAATTCTAATATCTCTTACAATGTCATGCCTGCCAAAGTTTTCAAGGATCTTGGTCTCACTCTCATGCCTTCCATGGGATATTGTTACTCCATGGTAACTAAAGAAGTACTTTTTTTATTCAAGTCAAATATTCTCAAGTATAATTTGTAAATTTTCTTAACAATAAAACCATGATGAAAATACTTGTGGCAGACATGTCAACTTCGTATGGTATGTTTTTGAGCCATAGTTTCTATCAAGATGTTGGTGGAGATATATAGATGGATTATTCATATGCCACCATACCATTTAATGGTAAGATGAAGCTCCTTCCTATAAGGAAAATGAAATAATAGTTCAAAAAACAAACGACCCAAGGATGGACATCATATACCAAGATTGAAGCTATGAAAACTTTTTCATAACTTTAGAGGAAATTTCCAAGCTTCCCATATTGATGGAGGAATACCCAGGTGTGATGGAGCCAGGTGATAAACAACAATATGACTTTATGGATCCATAATTGGATAGTGTGTACTTCCCACTGAGTATGGATGTAAGTTCTCTACTTTGTGTTGATGAAGCTCATGAAAATAGTGACTTACAGTAAAGCAATCCTGAGGTAATGAGTAGTGAAAATCATGAAGAAAAGGGATATAAAATTGCTTCTTGGTAGGTGAGCCCCAAGTTTCCAATCATGTTCTCAAAATTGAGCATGATTATTTGTTTGATGAATATGAGTGTGAATATGAAGCCTTATCTTTCCCATTGGGAGATGAAAACCTTCTCAATGAGGAATGTATAAATAATAAGATGTTCAAGTCTCTTAAAGTTGAATCTACTGAGGAATATGATCTCTCCATCATAGAGATGAATTTCTAAGCTCAAGATGGTTGATATGGGGGAAATGATTATGTCTATATTTCATGCTCAACCTTGTGCTCATTCTCCTTTCATGAGGATGAAGGATTGTGCACATGACACCATAGTGAGAAGCGGGTCAAAGATGAGCCAATGTGTGTCAAGGATAATTTTTTATAGAAATTGAGAAACATAGAGTACCAAGAAGCTTGTGATAATACTCAAAATATCAAAATACCTACCGAGACTAGATCATAGAGATCATGGGCATGAAGAAAATAAAAAATAAATGTCAAATTATCATCAAAGACCATAAGCATTGGTGCAAAAATGGTGAGCTTGCTATGATGAAGTGTCATTTCTATAGCATCTGAAAAATGAAAAATTAGAAGCATGGTTAAATTTGATAATGGATTCACAGTCAAAAAAATGTTAGAGCAATAAAGGAAATGAGATATCTGAGTTGACTTCCACTTGCAAGAATACTCATGAAAAATTTCACAATAAATTAAGAAATGGGTCATACTTCCTTGAACCAATCAATGGGTTTGCAAAACAAAGGAATTTGGTGCTACCCTTGCACATGTAAATGTTCAGAGAAGAATCACTACTAAAATGAAAGCAGGTTCTCACCCACATATATTCTAGGTGATTCAAGAATGTTTTATCAGGGTTTCCTTTTCTGTTGTGCTTTCCATTTCTGTTGTGTGTTTCCCTTTCTGTTGTGTTTTTCCATTTCTATTGTGTTAGTAGCTTTGCTAGTTGTTCAGTGTGGTGACTCTATGGCCCAATGAATAAGGCACTGACCTGCTCCTCCATGAGATGCTTGAGGTTCTTCATTACCCCTTATGGTCTAATGTACCTGAGCTAGAGCCATATGTTATCATGTTAAATTTTTAGCATGCAAAATTGAAATTTTTTATCATGACAACTAAGCTCACCATTTGAAAACCTCTCTCTCAGTCATTGTGAACCCTTCCTCCGGCCCATACATCAGCTGACACAACCCCTTCAGGTATATGGCATCCTAATTATGACTAAGAGGAAAGGGATAACATGGTTTTTAAATGTGTTTCATGTTCAAGGTAATGGATCCAATTTAATTTCACAGTGAGACTAATCTTCGAGTTGGAATTGTGATCTCCAGAGCACTAAATTAGCTATTTTAGCCATATTACAACATGATGACATCACTTGGAAGCTGAATGGAAAGGATCAACCCATATGGGATTTTTGTAAGAGATAAATTAATTTCTCCAATGTAGTTTTTGGGAAAAATTTCAAAGGAAAATGATGTCAGGAATAATCTAAGAAAAATAGGGTTATTTCAAGCATGGGGAATGGAGGCTTCAATAGAGAAAGTAAGCTTGTTTTCAATATTTTGGGAGTTCTTAGAGGATTTATAATCTCATAAAATATTTAATGTAAATATCTTGGAGTCCCCTACATGATAGATGCATTAATTTTGATACTTGACCTCACTACTCTCCACGGTAGTCTGGGTCACTATTGTTGCTCCATGTTAAAAGGGTGATTAGTGCCATAACTCAAGTTTCAAGACGAATAAATTCTTGAAAGTGGTTGGAATGAAATAAATGGATGCTTTAAATTAAAAATCATAATAAGGTTTTACCTCTGAACTCTAGCTTTTTCTCCCAGGACTGTAACGCCCACAATTTTGACACAAATACAACAACAATAAAACCATAATAATTTTTTTCTTACATTGTGGTAAATACGACACCACATGAAATAACTAGGATAACACACAACACATAGTACATTTTCACAACCATGATCCCACATAGATAACATTAAAACACATGATGCACATCAAAGCCACTTTTCCCAGATGAAAAAGTACATACAATGATCCAAAAAAAATATACAGTTATAGTTAGACACCTTCACCGATGCATCATTTTCATGGTTATATATATTTATTACCATCCTATTATTATTAATTGACTATAATTATATAAACAACACTTAACATGGGACCATTCACTCCTCCTAAAACTAGGCTGCATATTTTTCTTTATTGCATTTAACGTTTTACTGATGATGGTTCCATTTAAAATCTATCTTTTAATAAGTACACTAGAATTTGGTCCATTCTCTATTATCATAATTTCCATAACTCAATTGTTAGTTCTATGAATTTTAAACATGTATAAATACTCTAATGTTGGATATTATGCCAAGGCTTTGTACCCTAAAATTTCACTTGAAGTTTAGTTTTACCTTCATTACACAAGCAGAATTGTCATGAAATTGGGAAAGTATTCTTAATATATAAAGGAGATTAGGGTCCAAGTTCCCTTTCCATGTAATCTTCCATCCATTAGGCACGTATAATTAGTTTTATGAATTTTTTATCATTCAAATCCTAGTTTTAGTCTTTTTTAATCTTTATGCATCGTACGTTTTGTTTTCCATATGAATTCATGTTCTCACAAAATTTTAATCTCACGAGGAGAAATCTATCCCCTCCTTTTAACAACATAAAAAAAGGTCTAATTATGTTATGAGGAGAACTTTGATATTCCCTTAGCCCCTAACAGAAACCTAACTTACTTGTGATATTTTTGCACTTTTGTTATTAGTTCGGTATTTTGTTATCATTTTTTCAAAAAATATCAAGTTACAACAAACTTTATCAACATTTAGGGTCTCAAGCCTCCATGGAGAATGATTTCACGCCAAACATTTCATTTCACTATAATTAACCACACATGCATTAACTGCATATTACACAAGAGGAATCCAACTCACCTACACTTACAAAGTCCTTCTAAGACACTATGATGAATATTGGGTAACGTAATTTCAAGGATTCATATACCAATAATCCTAAAAAGATACTACAATTAATTAAATCAATTTCTCTCCATACCCTACTCCTTATTAAGGTCATAACTAGAGTAATCGAACACCTTTATCTCCAACAATCATCATGTAACTCAAGGTAACTTTGATACTTATTTCCAAGCTGACACTCTTGTTTAAGAGGGGTTTAAGGGGTTCAAACTCAATATTATCATGTGTAGGTAACTAAAAACTTAGGATCCAATCGAGTCATTTAAATTCATCTTAAAATGGTTTCATTTAATTTCATTTAAATACCTTATTACAAATAATTGCATAACCCATTTTTTAATAGGGACTTTTCTGCTCATGAGACTAGTAGTTCTTGTCCTAGGGGATCATCTCTAAGAATATGATTACATGGTTTCACATCATACATTCATTAGGACAAGTGGGAGAACAAGAGGAAATAGTCCTTCGTTCCACACATGTGTCATTCCAAGATGGTTTTACATTAGATTTAAAGTTGGTTTCCCATGGATTACTATATTAAGAGAACACATTCTCATTTCTACACATGATTACCAATCCTAGGAGGAAATCACATACTCTAGACATAGTTTAACCATTACCATTCCTAACGGTCAGGTTTGCAACAATGTTTTTAATCGTAAAATATATGATTATAATATCAAACTTTAGCTCTTATTTCCTTAAGTTAGAAGGTACCATCAAGTCTAATGATTTAGGTTCACCTTAAGGTTTTAGTTTTCTACGTTATGAAGGATCACATGAGAAGGGTAGTCATAACAGGGTTTTATACTAAGGTTGAATTTTTTATTTAGATTTATTTTCTACATTTTCAAGGTAAATAACACAACACACTAAAGATTTAATCATTAATTTCACACTGAAAAATGCACTATAAGATGAAAAATTCAATTTCAACTCACATAAATATCCAACCTTTTTACAATGCATAATTTTGAATCAAAATAACACCCATGATTAAATATACATTTCTCAAACACCCCAAAACAGTGACAACTCATCCTCATCAAAGAATAAAATAATAAACATTTTGATATATAACATTATTGTTGATACAACCTATACAATCACATTTTCCAAATAACATGTTAATAAGAATCACTAGTACACTTGTTTTCTCTATGTCTCGGTACCTGCGACCACATCATAGACAACATAAATGTTGACATGGAATCCACCTAAATCTATCATAATTAAGGTTTTTAGTTTTCCTTTTACGTAAACAGAATAATTCACCCACAACAAGATAGGGTTAGAGACATATATTCATTTCATTTCTTAACGAAGGGAGGAGAGAGAAAAAGAGAGGGAAAAGAGAGAAAACACTCTTTTTCCAAAATTCATAATTCTCAAAACAATCCACAAAATAGAGTATAAAACAGTTATTTATAAGTGTTAATAATTTTTCTCGACAGTTTGTAGACTTGACGGGGGTCCTACGGCCTTCTTTTACATTTTCCTACTAGTTGTGCATACGTCCAATTTTAGCTCAAAGGCTAAGAAACCATGCGTAAAAACTAACTTCTAATGGGAAAATGCACAACGGGTAAATTCCTACACACTCTCCTATATACTGATAATTCACAAGGGCTAATAGAACTTAGAACTCGTGAATTTATTACAAATGGTGATTTTGTTTTTGGGGCCACAAGTTGTAATTGGACCAGTTTTGACCTGGTCAAACAGCAACCGAGGGCCTAAAAAATCCTTTGGAAAACTAGATAGCGATGTGTTTTTATCTAAACTAACAGTTGCAGGAAATTTTTAGGTAAAAATACTAGATTTTTGCAAAGGTGGTTAATCATTTCTTGGCTCAGGGTCCAAACAACAAGTTGAAATGAAACCCAACTTTTCACTTTTAGTAGCTTCCCAAAACTGTAAAATGATGTCAAAGAGATCCTACAGGGGAGGTGAAAAGAGCACAAATGGTAAATCAAGTTCGATCTAAGGCTTGGTGTGACTCCCCACATAACAAGGAACATAGAAGAAACTTGACATCTCTTTTTTGGGGTTTGTAAGGTTGTTTTGCGAGTCCCCAAAAAATGTTTTTTACTAACTTTGCAAGGTAACAAAATGGTTGTTTAAGCTAGAGACTCAACTAACTCTTGCTAGTATAATTGGGCACAAAAACCCCCACTTGATACTTTAGTTTAAAAATGTAAATATGTTTTGGTTACAAGAATTGCTAAGGGTCAGAGTAACAATCGGTTTTCATAAGACACGAGGTACACTTTATTGGTTTGCACTACAATTTCATTTCAAAAAACCAAAAGCAATATACTCCATGGATTTAAATTTCCATTATGTTGCAAGTGAAGAACTAAAAATATGAAAGTCATTCAAGAGAAAGGTAGAAGACCGTGCTTGTAAATATTAGCATCCATAGTGTATGAGGTACTCTAGGCGGGTTCACCCAAATTCCACAAGGCTCTATCCCTCTTCCAGGAATTCCATCAAATGGTTTTCTTGAATTCAGAAAACTCCTCCATTTTCATTTTGTACACATTTATCCCCTTTATAAATAGTTATACCAAGTTATGGCCAGCTACTAAAATTGAGAATCCCACTTTCTGTTGTGCTTTGATAAGTACATACCCATTTCAAATCTCTCCTCTTGGCAAAAACTAGGAAATGATGCTACAAATTTATAATCTTTGATTTACACCTACCACTTTCATTTTCTTGAAGTTTCTAAATCCTTTTAATGCCTCTATGTACTCATCTACATTATGGAGTTTATGAAATCTCTAATATAGCTTACTTCTTTCCATACCCACCTATTTTTGGATCCCATTTCCTCATAAATTTTTACTTTCCCCACACATATTTACTCTAATAAAATGTCTCTTTTAATTGAATTTTTCCTAAATAGAAGGGTTTTATTTCTTCTGCGAAGTTTTAACCATATGTATTACAAGAAGCCAGGAATGTGTAACGCCTCCTTAAATTAATCCTCACTGCAATGATGTGAATGAAATTGGCATTGGATTTACATGATTATAATAGGAGCATGGGAAAAAGAGGCATTGTCATTTAATCTAACTTCCTTTTGGAAGCATCCACCCTACATTAAGCTCCCATTTGACACACTGGTAGGGAATATGTTGGCTAATGGTTTTGGGATTGAATCATATCTTCAATTAACATTACATGGAATTTCTCCACATATTTTAACAAAACCATTTTTTAATTGCTTCTAAAACCATTTTGAGCATATCTCGTGATCAATGTATTCCATGAAACCACATCTTTGAGGGTGGGCTGCAAATGTTACAGTGCACGTAGCACATCTTCTCAAAAGTAAAAGAAGAAAAATTTATACGGCTAGACATTACACTTGAATCAAGTGCCTCCTAATCCTCAATATCCTTCTTTTTATTCTACATACAATAAACAAAAAATGGTAGGCAGTCATTTTTTTCCTTTCAAATACAATTGAACCCACTTCAGATGTAGATATAGATCCAGATCAGTTAATTTGTGTATAGTAAAATGAGGAGATATTTAGGTTATAGTTTTATCTCCATGTGTAGGGTTGATTTAACCTATAATGGGACTGATTTTAGGATGGTTATTGGTGAGAGGTTTGTTTAGAACATTTCCTTGCAACATTTTGTTTATTTAATTATGATAGTATAGAACCTTGTGTTACCATAGGTAGTAAATTAGAGCTTAAACTTTGCACTCATTGCAACTATGAATAATTACTCTTAAATTTACAATATAAACATGGGTTCCCACATGGTTAAGGCCTATGGATCTCAAGTAAGGTGCTTGTATTATTATACAAGGAAAATGATGGATCTGAAAGGTTGTTTTAGGATGCCCATACACTTGTCAGGGAGACCATGTTCCTTGGGTAGGAGTCCACATTGATTGATTGTCTAAGATAAATTTTCCCTCCCCCATGCGCTTGATAAGATGCCTATACTCTATGTCACCTCCCAACCACTCGCCATTACAACCCACCAAACACCACCACCAACCAAAAAATTCCCCCCTTTTTATTTTATTTTATTGTATTTTTCATTATTATTTTAAATCCATTTATTTCACTTTTTTTACTTTTGAAAGACCTATTTAATTATTAATGTAATTTAATATATTTATTTTTATTATTATTACTATTATCATGTTATCTTTAAATATATATACCAGGATGTTGATATAAACAACATTATTATCCAACCAAAATTAATTGGGGGAATGAATAATCATAAATGGAGGATGACGTTTGATGCTCAGAGGGTACTAGTGACCTTGCGTAAGTCATGTTGACCACCGAGAATTCAACTTGTGCCTAAAGAGGAGTTTGAGTCGCGCATATGGCTTTACGAAAGTATACAAGGGGTTTGATACCTTCCAAATCATTTGAGAAAATGGAAAAATACACTCTCGTATCGGTAGGCTAGGTATAGAGGTGGAACTCATGCCTCACCTGTTGGGTGCAATGGATCAGGGCATTACAAGGATAGAAAATGCAAGCTCTGTGTTCTAACTTTTCATTGCGATCATGACATCAACATCACTTAAAGGTTTGTGCACACTTTTGGACACTATTTTTCCCTTGTACCTTGGTATAAGGGGACGTGAGGGACACAAAATTTTGCTCCTCATACGCATGTTCTTATGTCATCATTTAAAACTTTTGACTTAGGTTTTTAGGTGAACATAATGCAAAATCATACCCCTTCCTCATGTTCTAGACCCCTTCACACATTTTTCAAGGATGAGTGTCACCTTTTATTTATCCTAAGGTGAAAGGGGACATGAAGGACCAAAAATTGCACTGCCCCTTCCATAGGATTTTTTATGTCACTTAAAAATCATAATTTGGAGTGTTTCAAGTGCTAGAAGTGTAAACTTAAGCTCAACTCAAAATCAATCCCTCTCCTCATGACAGTATCACCTTTGGTGAATTTTTCAAGGTTAACTTCCCCCTTTAATTATTCCCAATGTTAAAGGGAACGTGAGGGGAAAATATGCACTCCCCCTCTCTCAGTTATCCCTCAGACACAAACAAAACCACTATTGAGCCCTGAGTGCTAGTTTTCATCCCCCTTCATCTCACTGTCATGAAACTCGTTGCTTACACTTTCCCTGATATAATGAAAAGCACATCCTAGTGTCCCTTTTATCCCCTTTTCTCTTTTATCCCTTATTTTTAGGGTGTAACTCCAAATCAACCTCCGTCTGACTTTGATTAAGCATAGTTGGGTTAAGCATGAGTTACGGTGTGTAATGTGAGAGACAAAGGTTGAAATCAAGGACTTAACCATTTTTCATGTTTTTAAATGCATATTTTCTCTTCCAAGCTCACTCTCTTTTCTTTTATGAAGCTATAATATTCCCTGAGACCACATATACTAAAAATGGAAATTTTCTCAAATCTTGCACCCCTTGTCTATTTCCCATGAAATTTTAGCAGAACCTCCTTCTAAAAAATTTCTTATAATGATTCTAACCTTCCATCAAATTGTGATCTACATTATTTTTACAATCCATATGAAGTTTTCATTTATTGAAACTCATTTTTCAAATATACATATTTTTGGTGATTGAAATCCTTTTAAAACTGGAGCAAAGTTTTCTTGCGAAGTAATATTTTTGATACCGCTCTCCTTATGTTCCAACACTAGGAAGACCCACTTCCAAAAATAGTAAGCCTTACTAAGATTAAAATTCTATAAATAGTAAGTTTTGCAAGTAGTTCATTATCTAAGTTTTCATTTCTCCTTACACATCAAGAATACTCAAAGGTGTCAAATTGAGAAACCGGTAACTAAAAAATAGACTTCCTAAATTAAGACTTACTAAAAATAATAAGTGTCAAGATATTGGTCAAGGAACAAGGCTGATGATTTATCCATGTTGATGGAAGAACACTTAAAGTGTGTTTGGGCTAGTTGCAGGACATCATGGTGACTTGAAAGAATCAAGATTTCAAAGCATACACTTTCAATTGAGTATGGGAGTAGTTTCTCTATTTGGATAAAAGATATTTTCAATGGAGGAAACATGGACAAGAAGGTGTTTGAGTCTTCCATTCAAATAAGGAGACATATTTGTCACAGAGGTGAATTTTGAAGTTTAAGGGAGTCACAAGGAGGAAGGTGATGATCTCCATATTCCAAGTCTGACCTTATGATCAACTCTCTTTACTAGTGGTGACAGAAAAGGATCAATATGTTTGTAAGATTGGGTAATCATATCAATTATGCATGGTATAAGTTTTGTAGTAGTGTTTTTGAACACTTATTAAATTCTTTGGAATGTGTCTACATCTCACGGAAAGAGGGAATTACAATCACGGTGTTTTAATTGAACGATAGCTGAAAGGAAAGGAACTTCATTCTTGGAACATTCTCTCAAGATCCATTGGAAGAAGATTATTCATCAATAAGAGCTTTCCCATCTCTAGATTATCACTTCTCTCTATCCTTCTCTTTCATCCCCCCTCTTTCTCTCTAACATTCTATTTCTTCATTAGAAATGTACTATTTCAATCTGTCTTATTCACTTAAGTGGCCTCACTTTTCAAAAATAAGAAAAGGACTTAATTTTATTCCTAAAGGAATATGAAAGTTCACAAGTGGTTTTAAGATGAAAATTCACATTGGGGGAGAGGGAGATACATCTTAATAAGATATAAATTGGTATGGATTCTCCATTCCAAGGGGTTAGCAGTTGTTTGTTATTTATTGGATTTTTTTCACTACTGCTATAAGCAATAGGCTACATTATTCTATCTCCTTTCTCATGTTCTTCTCCTCTCACTACTTTCCAAGTTTAAAATCATTGTAATCTTATACAACCAAGAAGGAACTTTATGTCTTTTATTAATGAATCCATAGAACTTTGTGTCTCTAATTTATTAGTATTGTTATTGCTTAAAACATTGATTTCTTCCTATTGAATGTGGACCTACTTTCGTTAATGTTGATGATAATATTCAAGTGCTTACTCACAATCTTAACCCCCTCTTTCTATTTTTATATTTCCCTTTAGCTCTTTCCAAGAAAATTCCTCCCATGTACATTATACAAGTACTTTACCATAGGTTTAGTGGATTACTCATGTGTGATCCCCATCTTAATAGCAGCTAACATTTTCATTTAGTCCTTTCATTAAATAACTAAGATCCTCCCCATACCCAAAAAGGAGGGGCCCAACCTTGTGATTGTTGGTGAAGACCACTAATTTTTCCTGCAACAAATTATTTCACCAACACATCACTTATGATGGTTTTATTGACCCCACTCTCTGTATCAAGGATTTTATAAAACCCTACAAATATTGGGTTAAAACCTATTAGAACCATGCTAAGGATCCATAGGTGTCACTTGTACATCTTATCTTCCCCTACCTAAGTGGTCTACTTGGCTATCCCCAAATCTATCATAAAGTCAAAGTTTCTAGATGCTCATCAAAAGCTATCATATCCAAAATAAACAGATTGCTCCCTCAAAGGAAAATTGTTCATATAAAGAAAAATTGCAAAAATATAGATTGATCCCTTAAAGGATAGATATCATCCATATCTTATCATGCCATCTAAAAAGTAAAAGTCATGTTGTCTCCCAAAAACAGCTTTTCATTCTCCAAGTTAAATTCAAAATTTCGAGCTCTCACCCGCCTAAAGTATTTAAGCCAAGTTGAAAGTTTGAAGAGATAGAGAAATCCATGCCCTAGAGTTGTTTCAAATCCCCAGTCTACTCATTTTGATAAATTTTTTGTTTTCTTGTTTAGACGCGTGAAAATTTTATTGTTGTCCTCATTTGAATGAAATCGTCAATCTTTCTATGCCCCTAGATCATTGAACCTTGTATTGTTTTCAATTCCTTGGCTCATGAAAGAAATTTGAAAATCGGGCACGAAATGGTGGAGTTTTCTTCTTCTTTGCATTTTTTTCCACAGTCGGGAATGATGGGCATATTCTTCCCCATCAAATTTTGGCCCCATCATCTATGGGTACGTGGACATACCTAAATGGAAGTAGGTCGGTGGAGAAATTTGTGTTTTTGAGCCTCTTTGTAAAAAGGCAAAAAGTTAAAAAGTGACCCGCAGCCCCGATCAGGCTTAAAGGAAAAAGTCAAATCTTGAGCCCACCATTGGAAAGTCAAAGCAGGGAGGCATACCATCGGGGAGATTTGACATTTTGAGCCTCTTTGTAAAAAAAAAAGTTAAAAAGTGAAAAGGTAAATTCAAATCTTGTGAACCATTGGAAAGTCGAGTAGGGAAGCGGACCATCGGGGATATTAGATTTTGAGCCTCTTTGTAAAAAGGTGAAAATTTAAAAAGTGACTTGAGCCTTGATCAAGCTTAAAGGAAAAAGTAAAATCTTGATCCCACCATTGGAAAATCAAAGCATGGAAGTGGGCCATTGAGGGAGATTTGAGATTTTGAGCCTCTTTGTAAAAAAGGTGAAAAGTTAAAAAGTGACCCGCAGCCCCAATCAGGCTTAAAGGGGAAATTCAAATATTAAGCCCACATTGAAGGTCAAAGTAGGGAGGTGGTCCAGCAGAGCAATTTGTGTTTTTAAGCCTGCATTAAAAAAAGGTAAAGTTAAAAAGTGACCCGTGACTCCTTCGCTAATCAAGTGAAGCCATGTGTCATGACCATATCAAAAGTGGGTGAGTGGGCCAAAATGTTCCAAAATGCCATTTCTCCAAAAGACACAAAATGCAAAAGGCATCCTCTGCACCCATTCCAGTAAATTTCTCCCATGTGTACAACTCTGATTTAAGGTTTCAAAGGCAAGATGAATGGTTCAAATTCAAAGTTACAAAACAAGTGTAATAACTGCATTATGAAAAGTCTGGTTTTTCCACCATTGGCGTTTCTTCGTGAATCAAGAATCCGAATGGACACAAATGATTGAAAAGAAATTGTAAACCATTTCTTGCTAACAAAGAAGAAGTTGTAACCATTTCTTGGAGGAGATTTAATGGATTCTTCACGCCATTGTAGAGCATTGGCAATTGATCTTGGAAACTCAAGAGTATATTGTACTTTGAGAGAACAAAGGAGATAGCCATTTTTCTTCCATTTCCCCCCCTTCTTCTCAAATTCCTCCATTTCTCCACTATGTACATTTTTTGTTTAAGCAACAATACAAGAAGAAGGATTTTGTAGCCTCTTTGATGAGAGATTTTAGAAACTTTGAGTTCACAATCTTATCTCGTCTTGTTGCCATTTGCAGGGTTGTTTCTTCTCATGAATGCATGTGATGAATTTTCTAACTAGTGTGTGCAAGAATATGATTTCCTACCTACAACATTAGTTCTCCTACCTCTTTTCTCACTCCCTTTCCCACTTTCAGACAAATTTCTCTCTTGCAAGTATCTACAAGCTTTAATGCAGGGTCAGTGGAGTGCCCCTGTTGGATCCCTAGCTGAAAGGCCACCACAGAAATCCACATTTTCTTGTGCATGCATATACGGTAGCTGCACCGGTTAAGTAGAGGGACTTAGATTCCCAGAGTCTTGGCAAGGAATCCAAAATTTTTTCCACCTGAAAAATTTCCTCGCCAATAGTTTTTTATGCCCCCACGGGGCAAGATTTAGCAGCATCTGCACCTAAATGCGACCACAAGGTCAAAAAAATTCAAAATTCAAAAAAGAGATTTTTTCTGGAATTTGAATGGCTATATGAGCCACATGGATTCAAATCATGGCTATTTCTATTCCTCTTATTGAAAGACCTGAATTGCTCTTCCACATTAAGAAAATGTTGCTTCAGATTTGAGGGAAGCTATCTAGCATAATAGACAAAGTTCAATCACTACTTCATTACCACGAGAATTCTGGACTTTAAAGAAGAACGCGCTGTTGAATTGGAGAGGCAAAGACAAATTCCACACTGCAAAGAAGAGCATATATTTTTCAGATTTAGAGCAAATAGAGACAAGGAGGAAAATCTGATCCCATTTAATAGGAACTTCAAAGGAGACAAGAGTTACTCATAATCTAGAGGCCTCCTTCTCAAACAACCGGTCAATTGGGAACCTGAGTGTTGTAATCCTTTGGATGGTGAATTTCCATACATAAAAAGAACCTTGCCAACTGATGTAGAGACCAAAGAAGAAGCTAGAGAAAGAGAAGCAAGAACCGACGAAGAAATAAGAGCTCAACTCAAAGAAATTACTTCAACTGAGGTAGACGAAAGGGAAGCCACAGCCTTAGCAAGGCTAGAAAGATAGAAACAAAATAGAATGGGGGATCATGATCATGAAGGAATGGGATCGTGAAGCCAATAGGCCTAATGTACCATGAGGAGGAAACAATGGTCCACTAGCTTTTTCTTAACCACTCCATGAGCTATCGAGAGGCTCAAGAAAAAACTTCCTGAAATTCAGAGGGGATGGTTCTTAACTCCCTGAAGAGCATGTAGTAGCATTTATCATTGCTTGTGGTGTGTTGGGTGTTGATGATGAATAAAGAGACTCTTTGTGGAGTTCACTTCAAGAAAAGGTGCTCGAATGGTTCTACATGCTACCCCCAAGGTTGTCACCTGTTGGGAGGATATAAGAAGTGCATTCGAACACAGGTTCAAGAGCACAAAAGATTGTCAGGATATTTTGGTCCAATTGGTTACAAATGAAGAAAGAAACCTCCAATTCAATGAGGGACTTTTTAACAAGATATGATAGAGTGATAAGAAGGATCCCTAAAGATGTGGTGCCTCCCAAAAAATAATTTGAAGAGGTTTTTCATCAGTGCTCTGCCATCAGAAGTAGGTTTCTTCCTCAGAAGAGCCCAACCAAGAACATTGAGGCAAGCCCAGGACTTTTCAATAGAAACTGATGATGATCTAATCCTTTCTGGAAAGTTGAAAGGCCCCAATGGGAAACAAAAGGGTTAGAATTCAAACTCTCTCACCATAGATCTGATGTTCCAAAAAATGGAAAATGACTTGGTTTCCTTGAAGAAGCAGCTATCTCAGATCACAATGCAGAATGCTTCAAGGAGACCAAACCCTCCATATAGGCCAAGGATTGCTCCACCTCCTCATCAACTTGCTCTTGAAGCACCACCATTCAATGCCATCTGTGACACCAAAGAGCTAGAGGAGGAAGTAGAAATTGATGAAACTGAAGAAGAAAATATGGAAGATTATGAAAACTATCTTGAGATTGAGGAAGTTGATATGCACAATGGCCTGATTGAGTATGTTGATGATGAAGATGAAGGTGATGAAGAAGTTCCAAGTTTCTCATGTGATGTTTTCACTCGTGCTCAATCTAAGAAAGGGATTTCAGCCCCAACAGTTACAGCAAAGGATAAGAAGAAGAATAAAGAAGATTATCCTCTAGAGGTTACACAAAATAAAATCATCAATAGAGGATCACCATTACCACCTTCCATGGAATCAGCCAAAGAAAAACAAGACTCATTGGTTGCCAAAGAGCATGCTACTATACCAAGTAAGTCATTTGATTCTTCTTCCAGCTCAAAAGTTGTTAAGAATAATTCTCTTCTAAATGTTGGTTCTATAAAAACATCTAAAGTTTAGTCAAAGGCTACACCCTCACCCCCTTCCAAGCCAATTGTTACATCTGAAAAGGAGAACCCAACACCAAAAGTAGCAAAGTCTCTACCATGTAGATCTTCCTCCATTTCAGGAGCCTCTTCCTCACCCACCATTTCCCCATTTGACTTTGTAGAACATGCAAGAAAAACCAAAGTCCAGCTCTCTGAAATAGAATACCTACAAACACATCCTACCCAATTTGACAGATTCATCAATGCAGTTCGTGGTGGTAACCCTATCTCTTCAAGTCCAAATTCTAAAGGCTTACTCCCCACACCATCCACACCACCTTCCCAAAACATGCTATCCCTCAGTGCCTCCAACATCAATAGAGTTGAACCTTTCTACCTATCACTCCTCATCAAAGGCTTCTAGCTGAATAATTGCATCATAGATTTTGGAGCCTCAGACAATGTGATGCCAGCCAAAGTTGTAAATTCTCTAGGCCTCACTTTGACATAGGTAAATGGCACATGCTACTCAATGGAATCCAAAAAATTTCCATTGGTAGGAAGAATCAAGGATGCACAGGTGGCACTAGATGATTTTCCAGACAAGAAGGTGCTCTTGACCATACTGGTAGCAGACATCCCAACATCTTTTGGTATACTTTTGAGCAAGAAGTTTTTGTAGAGACATAGGTGGAGAAATAAAAATGGATTGGTCATCTGCAACTATCCCAGTAAAAGGTGAGATGAAGAAGTTTCTACCAGTAAGAAAGATGAAGTTCATAGTACAAAAGTCTGATGATCCGAAAGCAAACATTCTCTTTCAAGATTGTGGGCTAGGAAACTACTTCCTCACATCAAAAAAAGAGGAGAACTTGCCACTTCTCATGGAGGAAGAGGAAGATCAAATTTGGACAATGGAATTTGATGGTAGTCATTCCAGAGCAGGTTCAGGAGCTGGTGTAGTATTGTACTCTCCTTCTAATGAGGTGTACCCTTTCTCCTACAAGCTACAATTTGATAATACAAATAACACTACAGAGTATGAAGTAGTGCTCTTAGGCATGAATGCAGCAGAGGACATGGGAATCAAGAAGCTGAGATGCAAAGGTGATTTAGAGAATGTGGTAAAGTAGGTCCCAACAATATCAGGTGAAAAATCCAAGGCTCAAGCATTACAGAAACAGAGTGTGGGATTGCATTGAATCTTTTGATGCATTTTCCATTGAAGCTATTCCAAGGGAACATAATGAAAAGGTTGATTCTCTTGCAATGTCAGCTTCCCTAGTGACACCTCATCCTTCTTTTGGTAAAGAAAAAGTGACCATTGAAATGGTATTCCGGCCTAGTGTACCAGATAATGTAAATCATTAGCAAGTCTTCAATGATGATAACCAAATTCTATACTTTTTGGAGCAAAGGGATCATTTCAATAATCTCTTCTTCGAAGGAGGTGAAAATCCACACCGAGAAGAAGTCCTTGAAGAAGAGAAAGAAGGAATTGAAGGGATTGATGATGAGGGAGTAATCAAATTGAAAGGGAACAAAATTCCCAAAGGCCTAGTCTCTTTAGAAGACCTCTTTGACAAACATGACAGATTCATTCAAGAGAAAGAAAAGCAATCTTCTTGGTGCCTAGCTGATTTTGATAAAGAAAAATTGGTACCCCAGAGGAGCCAAGGATGGTCAATACCAGAAAATGTTGCTTTCCTGAAGAAAAAAGAAGGTTTGTTTGCATTACTCAAGAAATACTCAGATGTCTTGGCCTACTCTTATTATGAACTCAAATCCTTCCAGCCAAAAGAAATTCATCACTCAATTCCTTTGAAGTAGGGTGTTAAGCCCTTCAGGCATAAACAAAGGCCGTACAACCCAAAGATTGCTGATACCATCAAGGAGGAGGTAATGAAGATGCTTAATGCAAGGATCATCTTTCCCATCCACCATTCAACGTGGGTGGCTAACATTGTGCCAGTGAGGAAGAAGAATGGTGAAATAAGGATATGTGTAGATTTTTGCAACCTAAACCAGGCATCACTCAAGGACAATTATCCTCTTCCTATCATGGACCATATCTTACAAGCAGTCACCAGATCTGAAATGCTTTCATTACTTGATGGATTCTCATGATACAATCAAATCAAAGTGGCAGAGGAAGACCACACCAAGACAACCTTTACAACACCTTGGGGCACTTTTTCCTACAGCAGAATGCCTTTTGGCCTAATCAATGCAGGAGCTACATTCCAAAGGGTGATGGATTTGGCCTTTAAATATCTAAAGCATTGCATTGTCATATATCTTGATGATCTCATAGTATTTTCAAAGAAGAGGGGAGATCATATCTATCACTTGGAACAAGTACTTGCAAGGTGTAGGAAACATGGCATATCACTAAATCCAAAAAAGTGCATTTTTGAAGTCACAGAAGGCAAGTTATTAGGGCACATTATGAACAAACATGGAGCACACATTGATCTTGAGAGGATTAGATCCATTCAAGAATTATCCCTACCCACAAGCAAGAAGGGAGTTCATTCATTCTTTGGAAAGGTAAACTTTCCTCATCGTTTTGTGCCTAAGTTTGCTGAATTTACAAAGCACATCACTTCCATGATGAAACCTTGAGAAAGTTTCAAATGGAATAATGAAGGGAAGTCAGCATTTGAAGAGATCAAGAAAGCCATTTCCAAGACTCCAACACTTGTGTCTCCATATTTTAACAAAGAGTTCATCATGTATTGTTATGCATCAGAGCATACACTCTCTAATGTTCTTGTTCAGAAAAATGATGAAGGAATGTTGAAGCACCTATTACTTTCATGAGTTTTCCTTTGAAGAAGCATGAGCTAAAGTATAATACTAATTGGAAAAGCATGCTTATGTAGTGGTCAAGGCTGTAAAAAAATCTAGGTTTTACATCCTCAATTCTCATACAGTGGTGATGGTCCCTGGCAGTGCAATCAAGTCCATCTTGACACAACAGGATCCCGAAGCTAAAAGAGGAAATTGGATTGCAAAGTACTCAAGAATATGACTTGGAGATTCGACCCTCCAATCTGGTAAGGGGAAATGGCTTGTGCAAGTTGATTACTGAAGATGAAACTCTCAAAGTTCAACATGGAGAAGAAAATGGTACTTTCTCAACTTGTTCAGAAGACAACCCACTGAAGTTCTCTTTGTCACCACTACTGATGAGTGGTATGCTTATATTGCCTATTACCTGACTTATGGATAATCCCCTCCTCACCTTGATTACAAGACAAAGGAGAACACTCAAGCTGAAGGAAGCTAAATTTTGTGATCTAGAATCATGCACTTTACAAAAGAGGCATAGAGGGTTGTTTCCTTAGGTATGTAGATAAAGAGCAACAAGAAAAGTTTCTTAAAACATACCATGAGCAAGCATGTGGTGGGAATTTTTCAGCAATGGTCACTTCACACAATATCCTTCGAGGAAGGTATTATTGGCCGGCCATACATTTAGACACTCGAGATTGGGTTTCTAAATGCAAAACATGACAATAGTTTATTGGAAGACCACAACTCGTTGCATTACCACTCAGGCATGTGGTTATTGAAGAACCATTTCAACAATGGGAACTAGACTTCATTGGTTTTCTAAACCCTCACTCAAGCACAAGGCACACCTATGTACTCATAGAAATAGACTACTTCACCAAATGGGTGGAATTCATTCCATCCAAATAAGCCAACACTGAAACAGTATGCAACTTCATCAAGGATAATATCATAGTCCGTTTCAAAGTGCCACAAAATATTGTAGTAGATAATGCTACCTATTTATCTTCAAGAGAGTTGACCAAGTTTTTCTATAGCAACATGGAATCTCCCTATCTCATTCTTCTGACTACTATCCATAAGGAAATCAAGCAACAAGAACATTGTGACCATTGTCTATAAGCTTGTAGAAAAGAATCAAAGGAATTGGAAAAAAAGTTTGTATGACGCATTGTGGGTAGATAGGATCACTCCCAAGAAGGTGATAGGTATGTCTCCATTCCAACTGTTGTATGGAGTTGAAGCAGATATTCCCCTCACAATTGAGATTCCAGCTCTCAAGTTTCTATAGGAAATAGAAGATGGTCAATACAAAGATTCCATAGACAAAAGGATCCTATTTCTGGAGAAGCTGGAAGAAAATAGATTTCAGGTGGTGGATCGAATCAAAGAACACCAATTGAAAGTGAAGAGTATCTTTGACAAGAGGGCCAATGTAAGAGAATTCAAGGTTGGAGAATTTTTCCTGTTGTGGGACAAGAGAACCAAAGGGCAGCCATGGAAGTTTTGATTCATTATGGCTCGGCCCATTCCAAATTCATGGAGCTTGTGGTGAGAATTTTTTTCTCCTCTCATACTTGGATGGAACACCAATTGAATTTCCTTGAAACAAGCAATACTTGAAACTGTATTATCAATGAAAGTGGGTTGTCCTTAATCTTGTACCATAGGTGATTTATTGGTGTGTTTCCCTTTCCGTTGTGTGTTTTTGTTTCCCCTTCTATTGTGTGTCGTGTGTTTCATTCCTTTTGTGTGCCTGTTTGTTTCCTTCTTATGATATTTATTTGTTAGAATTGTACATGACTCTGCAAGGCCCAATGGATAAGGCGCTGGTCAATGTTATACGGTTTAAAAATTGAGATTCTAGATCCTCATATCACATCTTCACCATGCTCAGTCCATGCCATGTCCCCAAGCTAGAGCTAGTTATTGTCTCCTGAAAACTGATTTTTCATTTTCCAAGTTAAATTTGAAATTTTGAGCTCTCGCCCTCCTAAAGTATTTAAGCCAAGTTGAAAGTTCAAAGAGATAGAGAAATCCATGCCCTAGAGTTGTTTCAAATCCCCAGTCTGCTTGTTTTGATAAATTTTTCGTTTTCCTGTCTAAACGCGTGAAAATTTTATTGTTGTCCTCATTTGAATGAAATTGTCAATCTTTCTATGCCCCTAGATTGTCAAACCTTGTATTATTTTCAATTCCTTGGCTCATGAAAGAAATTTGAAAATCGGGCATGAAATGGTGGAGTTTTCTTCTTCTCTGCATTTTTTTCCACAGTCGGGAACGATGGGTGTTTTCTTCCCCATCAAATTTTGGCCCCATCATCCATGGGTATGTGGACATACCTAATTGGAAGTGGGTCATCAGAGAAATTTGTGTTTTTGAGTCTCTTTGTAAAAAGGTGAAAAGTTAAAAAGTGACCCGCAGCCCCGATCAGGCTTAAAGGAAAAAGCCAAATCTTGAGCCCACCATTGGAAATTCAAATTAGGGAGACGGACTGCCAAGGAGATTTGATATTTTGATCCTCTTTGTAAAAAGGTGAAAAGTTAAAAAGTGACCTGCAGCCCCGATTAGGCTTAAAGGAAAAAGTCAAATCTTGAGCCCGCCGTTGGAAATTTAAAGTAGGGAGGTGGACCATCAAGGAGATTTGAGATTTTGAGCCTCTTTGTAAAAAAGGAAAAAAGTTTAAAAGTGACCCACATCCCTAATCAATCTTAAAGGAGAAAGTCAAATATTAAGCCCACATTGAAGGTCAAAGCAGGGAGGCAGGTCGGCAGAGCAATTTTTGTTTTTAAGCCCGCATAAAAAAAAGGATAAAATTATAAAAGTGACCCTCGAATCCTTTTCTAATCAAGTGAAGCCATGTGTCATGACCATATCAAAAGTGGGTGAGTGGGCCAAAATGTTCCAAAATGCCATTTCTCCAAAAGGCACAAAATGCAAAAGGCATCCTCTGCACCTGTTCAAGTAAATTTCTCCCATGTGTACGAATCTGATTTAAGGTTTCAAAAGCAAGATGAATGGTTCAAATTCAAAGTTACAAAACAAGTGTAACGACTGCATTATGAAAAGTCTGGTTTTTCTGCCATTGGTGTTTCTTCACGAATCAAGAATCTGAACGAACACGAATGATTGAAAAGAAATTGTAAACCATTTCTTGCTAAAAAAAGTTGTAACTATTTCTTTGAGGATATTTAATGGCTTCTTCATGCCATTGTAGAGCGTTGGCAATTGATCTTGGAAACTCAAGAGTATATTGTACTTTGAGAGAACAAAGGAGATAGCCATTTTTCTTCTGTTTCCCCCCCTTCTTCTCAAATTCCTCCATTTCTCCACTATGTACAATTTCTATTTAAGCAACAATACAAGAACAAGGATTTTGTAGCCTCTTTGATGAGGAGATTTCAGAAACTTTGAGTTCCCAATATTATCTCATCTTGTTGCCTTTTTTAGGGTTATTTCCTCTCATGAATACATGTGACGAATTTTCTAACTAGTGTGTGCTAGGAATCTGATTTCTTACCTACAACATTAGTTCTCCTACCTCTTTTCTCACTCCCTTTCCCACTTTTAGAAAAATTTCTCTCTTGCAAGTATCTGCAAGCTTTTCCGCAAGGTCAGTGGAGTGCCCCTATTGGATCCCTATCTGAAAGGCCACCAAATAAATTCACATTTTCTTGTGCATGCATATATGGTAGCTACACCGGTTAAGTAGAGGGACTTAGATTCCCAGAGCGTTGACAAGGAATCCACAAGTTTGTCCACTCGACAAATTTCCTCACCAACAAGTCAAAAATCCAAAATAAAAATTCTAAATTTAGACCACTCCCTCGAAGGATGGCGACTTTCTTATATCATGACAGTGAAGGCTACCCACATTGATCATCCTTCTTAAATTCTTAAAAGAAAAAGCATTAAATTTTAAAAGCATGCATCCTAAGGAATTTCCCCACTTCGATCAGCTATCTCATCCATAGAAAACTTCACGCATTGATCATTTTGTGCTATATTTATTAGAGTTGGGGCATAGACCTAGGAATATGACCCAAGGAGAACCCATTTTCACCATATAAGCTCCATCTAAAACCCTTTTGTTATGTCTATAGTGGGTCTATAAGCTCACTTTCCATCTTTCCCTCGAGACCTTAAATGTGATTAAATATCATTAGTTATGTGTTAATATCTTTCAATGGTCACAAGTTCATTGCTTTGTGTCGTTCCCTTTCATGTTTTACCTCCAATCCAATCTAAAAGCATCTATCCTATGTGTGATCCTTCCTATGATGGAGTGTCCTTTCTATATTTCAGTTGTCCTTATAAGGTCACATATTATCTATCACATTTGATCCAATCGCATCGTGCCATCTTATCTCATCAATTTTTCATCCAATTCATCTTATCCAATATTTTACCTCTTCTCATCAAATCCTATTATCTCTTCCACTTTTGGCTTGTGTGTCACCCATAACACACTAATTTTTATCTTACGTAACTCATCGTGTTATCATTTCCTATCATCTTATCTAGCAGTGCATTCTTAATCACATCTAGTAAGCCTGCTCTACATTCATTTTTGTGTTCCCTCTCAGAGCACCATGCCTCATCTTAAGCCCACCATTGTGGCCATCTTTCCATTTTCCACCCCAGCATGATGCATATTTCATTAATTCCTCATTTATACAATATATCTCATCCACATTGTCCCAAGATTTCTGTCAAGACCATTGTCTTGACCATTCTTGCATTTATTTTTGCATGTTTTTTATGTCTACCTTTGACCCACTGGTCCCATGGCTTTTGCATGCATCTGAATGGATTCTTATTGGACTCCATCCATTTTTTAGTGGTTTTTAGTGACTCACAAGTCTGTAGGACATTAATGTAACCTCTATCATAGGCATTACTTTGTTCCCTACCAAAGTGACTCTAAAAGTACTACCATATTTTTGTTTTTTTGTTTTTCATCTTCCTCCGCTTGGGGAATCTTCTCCCATGTCCTCTCTTTTTCTCATCCTTTCCACTCTTTATCCCTTCATCTATCTCTTTTAATCTAGTGATTTATTCTTCTTTGTATTATTGATCCCTATTTTTAGGGGGAGCACCTCATCAATCATATGTCATCTTTTCTTGTTTTTATCTCACAGCTTTCCCAATGCAAACCACTTTAAAAAAAGGAGCAAATGTAAATACCAATTTTCGGTATCGCTACCCATCACACCATGTTTGATCCCCTTCATCTTCATCTTGTGCATACATACCTTTCTTCTCACCTAAATTCCCTTTTCCTATACTATCCCATTTAATTAATCTAATCCTTAATCACCCTTAATTAATCTTAAAGCCCCATCTAATCCATTTATCTTCCCTAAATGCCTTTTTTTCCTCTCTAGGCCTTCATTTAATAATTTTACCTCCCATTTGCCTTTATTTAAAGCATTCTTATCCCCCAACCACCTTTTATCCTTTCCATACAACCCTAACCCATTTAAGCAGATTAAAACCATAATCTCACCTCATAAGGGCCTCATCTGTCGATTAAACCACATTTCCACCACCCAAATCAAAGGTCTCCCACAACCGATGCCGACCCATCCGGGTCATCGTCAACTCTATAAATACACCCATACTCATCCTCTCTACAGGATATAATCTTTAGGAGCTTAAGTATTTTTGTGTATTTTTTGTGTTTCTTTCTCATCTCCTACCTTGGTCATAGTTGACCCAGTCCAATTGGCATCGATCCAGTCCAATCACCACTGATCCAGTCCAGTCACTACCAATCCAGGTCTACTTGGTGCCAATCCAGTCCAATCCCAGCTGATCCATGTCTAATTAGAACTAATCCAGGTCTAGTCACCACCGATCAAGTCCAGTTACTGTCAATCTAGATACAGTAGGTGTCAATCCAGTCTAGTCACCACCGATCCACATCTAGTTGGTGCCGATCTAGGTTCATTTTTCACCAATCTAGATCCATTCTTCTTTGACCCTATCTAGAGTTATCAAATCTATCAATTTTTTTGCATTTTTTTGTTTCCATAACTTTCCCATATTAGATCCAAAACCTTCTCAGTATTTTAGATCCTGTTACAGACCTATTTTCTATATTTTCTTATCCACTTTGTTGTGGTCACTTTTAATTGTTCTTTTCATTCTTAGGTCATCATCAACCTGATCAGGTTTGGTTTAATATCATTTATTTTTATCATATCAACATCTTATCTTATCTAGCACATTTCATATCTCTATTTTAGCTCAATTATCTGCTACATCTAATTTATCAATCATTTATCTATCTCTTTTATCAAAAAGTGGGTTGATATCCATCCTAGGAATTTTTCGCTTTTGGGGAATGACATTGTTAGGTAACCCACTCATCTATATACTAATCCTTTTTCTATTGAGTTCTCCTTTTTTTACACGTCATCTAACTCGCTACAAGGAGGATCTCTCTCTTTTTTACCCATATTCATCATCATCTCATCTAGAGGTACCTTAAACCCTCTCATATTGGAGTTACTCATGTTTTTGTTACAATTTCACTAATCTGAAATAGGTACGATAAAATTAGTTCAACAATAATTGGCATGCCCTGCAATCCTTTTCATGTTCCTTCCACTTTCGCAAAAAAATGACCATGAGGCCATCACCAAGAAAAGATAGATGAGGCCATCAAGGAATATAAAAAATCCCAGCAATTTGATTGGTATGAAGCATTTCATCAAGCTAATGAATGTCTTAAAATATGCAATGAATCACTTCGTTATCACTCCAAATCTAAGAAACCCAGCCTTATTTGTGTTCTCACTAGAAATACATTTGCAAATGTTGTTAACATCTCATATCCCTTTACTAGTGCATCCTCATCGAGTATGGTTCATATGGATGGTACCAAACATATTATCACCTATATCATCCCCTATTATGCTTACTCGGACTATGATAAATCTTATAAGGTCATTTATCCATGTTATTCTTGACAAAAACCTTATGAACAAACATTTTTTCCTAACTCCATGGTTTAGGTAAATACCATCATCCCATGTGTGAAAAATATTTAATGACCAAACCCCATCTAAAACAAAACTACAATACCTAGACCTCATTGGCCACTATCAATATGCGTGCCAATTCCATTTGTTTCTGAATTTTCCAATGCTTACACCATCACCCCCTATAGAAACATATCTACCATGGCCGATCTCATCAAAATTTCAAATAAAGGTCAAAATATATAAATATTTTTTATTTATCCTTCTTTAGAACCTATTCAAATTGACCTTAGTCAAGTTCATACTCCTAGACAGTCTGACCTTAAATAGTGGGACCCTCTCGTAGAAATATATCATCTTCTAAGTTAAATCCCATTCTTATAACTCATTTTTACTTCACCCCAACATCATGAGAATATTATGTTAGATATTTTAACCATGAACATTCCTTTTCTACCCATTTTGGGATAGCAGCCTTCCCTACATGGTTTGAAGTAGAGCATCATGCATCAATGTGTAGAGTTTTCTATTTTTACCGAACTATTTATTGATCATTTCTCATACATTTACTTTCTTCTTGATTTTATGATCCCTAATGAGATTACATTTCATGTAGATGATCATCCCCTCTTTATCTCAGTTCATATTTACCACACCATGGTCAAAATATCCCATATAGATGTAGGTTCTATCACCCATTTCACTTCTCTTGACTTAGTTAAGATAATCATTTACTGTATTTACAACCTACAATCCACTAAGAGTGTATATTAAGGTTTTGATCATAATCTATTATAGTTTGCATTTGGATCCCCATCACTATTCCTTCTCACACCATTCATTTTAAATTCATGTTCTTAAAATTATCATTCTCTTATAATATCCTCCAAGGTTGACCAACTCATTACACACATGTAGTTGTTTTATCCACCTACCAATGTGTTAAGTTTGCATACCTAAGATCTATTTATAAGGTATAAGGTGATACCAAGCCTTGGAAAATTGATCTCTTTCAATAATGTGGGACATTCAAAATTCCCACCCTTAAATAACTTCCTACCATTCCATTTCAAGAATATAAATGTTTTAACTACCCTATGGATTCCCTTCAAGGCTATAGAGATCATATTGAGGTTGTGGGCCACACTCCACTCAAGCTTCTTGATTAGATGATGAAAATCCCAATGAGATAAATCTTCATATCAATATCTATTATCTTCCTAGTGGCATTATATCCTAATTACCTCCCACTTTACGACCTTACTCACGCAATACGGATGTCGATTGTATCCCCATATCTATTACTTGCACCAAACAACCTCTTATTTAACACCTCATTCAACCTGAGACTATTATTGATTCTTGTGTTATCGATGTTACTAATCCCAATTATGATGATGGTTATTCTCTACATGACCCCTTTTATTTAGTTATTCTTAGGTTAATAATATGAATATCTGTCACTATTAAGACACGCTACGCTCTACTTTTAGTCATAACATCAAAACCATCACTATGTCCTTGTAAAATGCACATACCAAGCTTGATCCTAAGGAATATTATATTATGCAAGATAATGATATATATTATAAATTTTAATATAAGGATGAGATCATGAGCCATAATCTACTTCTTTAGATAGCCCCTCTATGAAACCTATTATGACATCTCCACTCCATTTCCTTATACTTCTCCACATATCACTATAAATCTACTTTTTACTACATCACCACTAGCTCTTCTTGTCATTAGGGATCCTATCCCACCTATGAATGAGCCATGCTACACACGGCATGAGGTGTATGATGGATAAAAGAGAGGTCCCAATATTGTTTCTCAAATATAGGGATCTAATCTAACATTGGCCACACCATGTAGATACAAAGGTGCTAAAGGAACACTAAATTCCTAAATCTAGAGGATAGTATCCTTATCCCTAGGATATTTATAGGTTTCCAAGGCCTATAACTAAGATGAATATAGATATCCTACTAGGATTCTAAAATACAGAGGGAAAAACAAAGGGTTGGATAAAACCAAGGGGCGTAGTAATAATAAGACAATACAATAAACCAAAGAAAACATACATCTACTATAGCCTAAAACAATGAATGACTAACACCAAAAAACATGTAAATACAAAATAAGAGAATAAATAGACTTATAAATACTTACCTATAGCATGTGTCTTAGCACTGATGCATAATCCTCCCCATCGACAATACCACTAAGAAAGAATCACTATGGGTGGAGAAGGGGAAAGCTCAACAAGAAGATATCAAGATCCTAACTCACTTTGGGTGACCTAAATGCAAAAGAGAGTAATCTCCAAGACCTCCAAATTCAGCCAGTGAGGTGTGAAATAGTGTGAGAAAGATAAATATGAGTGTAAAAAAATGATAACAAAGTAATTTGAATTAAATGATAGTGTGGTGATTTTACAAGGAGAAAGGTCAAGTATATAGTACCCGATGCCATCACAAATGGGAGATTGGTGTCAGTTATGGCAATTTCCAAAATTATGCCATCACCCATCCTTAGTGAAAACCCTAAGGTCACAAGGTGTAAAACATGGGGAATAGAAACGAGAAGATAAATGAGGGTGAATGACAAAAATCCAGAGTGACTGAAAGTACGAATAATAGCTCACAATAATAAGAAGTGGGTAAACATAATGGGACAAGTAGACATGATGAGTGCAATGTGTGACCAAAGGGAAGAAAAGAGGCAAAGTATATGATAACTAAGGCTAATACTCAAATGTTGTGGTCTAGCCCACGTGACCACACCTGATCTCACCCCAATCCTTATAGGACCCTTAAGGTGCCCGCTTAGGAGGAAAAATATGGTGTATACATATGCCCCAACCAAAGATCATCACATGTCACAATAATGAAACACGAGATGGTCTTTAGAAAAACATTTATGCAACACGAAATCAAAAGGAAATGTTAAAAATAAGGTTGAATTGAAAGTGATGTAAAGGAGTAGTGAATGTTAAATAAAATATACCTACCTCATACTTACCTGCCGATGTCACTTGGCTTGATTATGGCAGGAGAAATAGTGGCTTGGAACCATGAATAAGTAAGACTAAAAAGAAACACTGTAAGATAATCAGTAAAATAAGACATAAATCACCTAGCTAGGAGGGAATGGGAAAGATATATCTGAGTGTTGAAATGACAAAAAATGGGATTGGTAGCGAAAATGAGGTAAAGACAAGTGTAATATGTCAAAATGAGTGGCTCACCACAAGCATGGCACAATTTATGGAATGATTTTAGGTTTTTTGGTGTGAAATATATGAAGGTTTGAAGTTTAGGGGAAATCACAAAAAAAATCAGTTATAGGGATGACTATAAACAGTAAAGGGAGGAATTCATTTGTCACAATTTGAAGTGAAATTGAGCTCTAAGATAATCTAAATCCAGTGATTTTTGTGACGATAGAAAGGGTAAAAAGTGGCAGATGAGGTGGTTAAAACAAGGCATGCGACGATGCGAATCCCATGGTAGGTGTTTTTTTTTTAATTGGGAGTCGGTGGCTAGGAGAAAAGGGGAAAATGCATGCCTTTGAAAATTTAGCTAGTGAATTTTACCCCAAATATAGTCAAAATGTAGATTTATTTGAGGTTTAGGTGGGTTTGGGAGCATTTTAGATTTAGAGGTCATTAGGTTATATTTTGTAATTAATGCAAAACAATTCATCGGACCGTGAAATGGATGAGATCAGCCATACTAGGATGATTAATCCCAGTAGGGCTGATAATGTTTAGTTGAGTAAAATTATCTACCATGGCCAATGGCATTTTTCTAGCAAGGATGATGGCGTAGAGGAATGTGAAATTTTCTCAGGGGTTAATCATATTAATTCAGTTGTGCCAATGTAGTAAGAATGTTGGAAATTTGGATTTTTTTGATGCATTTTGCCGATTTTGATTATGGATTAATCATTATTTCATGGGTACTTGTTTTTTTTATGTTTTTTAGGTGCCATAGAGGATTCAACTATGAAGATCATTGGATGTGGCATGGTTAGCAAAGTTGTTCAAGGTATTATATACATAGGGTGTTGCACAACTAAAGGGCCTCATATTTGGAGGCATTACATAGATGGTGTGGCTCCCACTAGATATTTGATACATATGTTCTTGAGCCATTGGGATTTTAGGTCTAACACCTTCAAGTGGAGAGCCAGTGGACAGATGGTTGAGGTTGAAATGACACTACAAGATGTTCATGCTATTATGGGCTATCGATTCAGGGAGTCCGCATGTTTTTTGAGGTACCCATGGAGATTGTAGAGAGGAGGACACTAGAACAATGGGCTACATGTAGTGATGATTATCAACTGGACACGTTGATGATTCGATTGAGTGAGACATATTTTTTACAAAAATTATAGATATCTAGGAGGTTATTATTGGTATGGTTGTGGCTTGAGTCTTATGCCATAAGGTAGATGGAGTAGTGTCATTATTTGTGTTAGTGACATACAATGATGGATTGGAGGCACTGATACAATTTATTTGGGGGATGCCCACATGGTTGCAGTTGATGCATGATGTGTACATGATTTAGGTCAGGCAACAAATGTTAGTATGGCTCATCGTATTGTTTCATATTGGATATATATATATATATATATATATATATATATATATATATATATATATATATATGAGTGATTCCCAATGTATAGGCCTATGGGGAAATCACTACAAGTAGCAGGAGATGCCTTGAGGATTATAAAGTGGGAGAGATGCCTGATAGTGAGGCCATTGGTTGGATTTACGAGGGTTCCACATGTTGGAGAGGAGTAGGTGTTACAATATCCCTATAGAGGGACAATGGATCAGTGACCCTATTGGTAAACTATAATAGTAGCAGAGGGGACTCCGGAAATTATAGGTCATTATGTGTGGTGGTTGGAGACACCCAATAGATAGAGAAACATTGAATTTTGGGTTCCCAACTCATGTGGTGACCCTGCTTCTCCCTAGAGTATCAACTGAGACATGATAGAGAGAGGATGGAGAGTAGAAATGGTAGTAGGTGTATCACCATTACAACCATGATGAGTGCGGTGTACCCCACAACCAGGTGGTAGGATACACATATAGAGGGGAGAAGGAGGTACAAAGGGGCAACAAAAAGTGGAGATAGAGGAAATACCTAAGAAGCAAGTTTTAGGAGAGGAGGAGCGAGTGGAGAGGCCTCAAGGATGTCTTTGGAAGTGGCAATTACAAAGGCCCAAAGAGGGATATTTTTCATAAACAAGTGCCCAAATAATGGTGCATATGATAGGGTGGTCAGGGTAGAGAGAAAAGGTGTCAAGAAGAACATCAATGATATTAGTGCCTCGAGATATGTGAGAACGATTGGTAGGAGCATGTTGACCAAAATACGAGGAGGTGGGGATTTTTTTTGGAGGGAGAATAGAAAGAGATGTCATAGGAGAGAAACCCAATGAGTTAGGTGAGCCTTAAAGTTATATTATGTTTTAGCGTAGATTGTGACTTTTGAATATATGTTAAACATATTACTAATATGATGTGTGGGTTTTTTTTTGGAGAGCGGACCACAAATGAGTGGAACTCGATGATTGAGGGAAAAGATCATGAGATTTTAGATGACGTCCTGAACCTAACAAATATGAATTTGATGGAAGATCTAATGCCAACATCGATTGGGAATTCAAAGAGTGTATTTAGGCTCATGGGAGAGATGGTACATGGCATATTACAGATACATACAATGCCATCATGAGAGAAATTAACAAGACTATATGACACATAGGGGTTGTAGTGTACCAAGAAGTCGATGCATACCACATGATAACATTGTAGGTTATTGTGGCTAGGGAGGAGGGAGAGGCTTTAGGGGCTCAGTATAAATCTAAATATTTGGTATGATCCCTATGTGGGACAAGATAGGCACCATCACCTCAAAGCATTGCTCAACCTCCATCTGAGGGAGGGGATGCTTGAGGGATGGCGGATTTTATGATTTTGTGACATATGTGATGATGTATAAACTTAATCATTTTGAGATACATATGATATACCATTTTTTTGGTAATATCTTGTGTGTTGATGTTGATGTATGTTGTATGTTGAATTTATGATTCCATTTTCTTATATATGCACAAATATATGAACATTTATGATCTAAGAGAAATGAAATGATAAAAGGGTTTTGAGATCAATAGTGTAGGTATTGTTGATAAAATAGAATGGGATGTGGACCAATGATAGGGCCAACCCAAATGATGAGATACAAACCCAAACAAGAGATAAGAAAAATGTGATGACCATAATATCCAAATTAGGAATCTATGACTATATAAACCTAGGTTGGATGGATAAAACAAAGCGGGAGATAAATAAGAATTTTTAAAGTATCTAATATTGGAAGCAATGGTCGTATAAAACCAAATGCGATAGATAAACCTAAGCAAGAGATAGATAATAATGAGAGTAAAATTTCTCAATGACAACGTGCAAATAATTAGCATGTATCATTGACAATGTCAGTGATGTCATGTAGGATTTTTTTGGTGAGTGTGAATCGTGAGGTCCTCGAGGTTATCTTGGATGATGTTGATACGTCAATGCACTTCGAATCGTGTAGAAAAGAAAGAATCATCAATCCTTTTAGAGATTCATGTGAGGACATCATGACATATACCATTAAGGGAAGGACGAGGGGGGAATGATGAGAACTAAATTATGTGATGGAGGGAATAAGGATCGATTCTTAGGAATATGAGGAGAAGGATTTTGGACTCGATGCTTAATGGAGAACTTGACAAGTATCATCAGTATGTCAGGAAAAACTATGATGAGAACAAAATTTTGGTGTGGTATAAGAAGGTCATGTGGCATTTTTTTGGTCTCACCTGAATTTCATCTCGAATTTCTTCATATGTTGTTGATAGGCTCTACAATCATAAACATCATGTCTAAGAGTCTATGCCATGTGTATTATGGTTCAGTCGTGGGTGGGCCAGGAGCCATACTGACAAGAATAGTTGGTGGTTATGTCAGAGAAGGTAGAGGTATAGTGACACATGGAGAAGCGAGAAGGGAGAGAGAGGGAGATGTCACAATAAGTGTTTTAGAATGAAAACTAAAAGAGCAAGTTATGGCTTAGGAATCAAATCACTAATTAGGGGATTGAAGTTCATCTTAGATTCAAATTCAAAATAGATATATTCATGATCCTTGAGATCATCGACCTATGGATCGAAGGTAGGACATTCATATTTCATGGATACAATTATCATATTAATGCTATGACTAAAGTTAGAGTAGATGGTGTTGTGATAACAACAAATTTTTGCATTCTTAGCCTCAGCATATCCTACTAAGAAGAGAATTTTGAGATAATAATAATATTCATAGTTAGGTATAGTGACATCAATAGTACATGATTTTATGATAGTATTAGGTTAGACAAGATGCTCTACAAGAGGGTGTTGAGTGTGAATGATAGTGTTAGGGATATGATTTATATCATTCTTACACGATCACAGTTATAAGGTGGGATTTAATTAGGAAATCATGGTATCAGGAATATAAAAGGTTTGAATTCAAAGGTTGAATTCATCATGCACATCATCATCAAAATAGAGAAGGTTGGGAAAATTAAAACCCAAAACCTTGGTATAGCCACTATAATTGTAAAGAGAATCCACCAGATAGTTGAAGCATTGATATTCCCAAAATAGAATAGTAGGAATTTTTTCAAGGGTAGGAATTTGAATATCACATATTACTAAAATAGTTCTAAGTTTTAAGGGTTGGTTTTGCCTTGTAATTTATAGATAGCTCACAAGTGTGTGAACCTAATACATTAACAGGAGGATGATGTGACTACACACATGAAGTGAGTAAACGGTCATCCTAAGATGATATATAATATAAAGGTAATTTAAATACCATAAATTGGATGTGAGTGGTATGAGGAGGAATAATGATAAGGATCCAAATTCATCCCATAGGGGCATCTGTCTAAAATCATAGCCTTGAAAAAAGCTTTGGAATGATTTCAGATTGTATATAAAGTAACCTAATGTATTGATAAAGTCAAGAGAAGAAACATAAGTACTAAAACCTTCATCTATGAGACTTATATTAAATGTAGTGTGGACAATATGAAAAATGATAAAGATGGGATGGTTTTTAGTTTGAAATAAGAGCTCATATGGAATCATGGATTCAAGAGGGAAACAAATACATGAAGAAAAATTAGTGGAAAATTTTGTGGAAATGGATTACTCTTCACATTTTAACAAAATGATTTCTTCCAAACCATGTAGAGAAAAAAAAATTCCCAAAGTAGGTGGAAAAGTAATGTTCATGATGAAGAGTAAAATTATAAAGTGATCACAATGTTGGCATGAGACATGGAAGGGGTTATAACAATGGGTTTGGCTAGGAAGATGATAAATTTTACAAGAGGATCCCATTCTTCAAGGTTGGGTTATACAGTGGTCTAAACCTGGGAAAGATTAGCCTAAACATATTATGAAGAAGAGGGTCTACCAAAAATTTCTATAATTTTTGTATTATCTACCATTTTTTATGGGATTTTTTGTGGTATTATTACTACCACAAGGGTCGATGGTGTAGGAGTTATTAGGGGCTAAGATGGAAAATATAATCCTTGCAATAATATATACACAAGGGCCAATGGTGTTCACCTTGATTGGGGACTTAGGTAAAGGGGTTGTCTTGTGAGGTTTTTTTCATGAGGAATTGGGATAAATGATATTATAGGGATATCCTAATATGAAGGATTATATGAGGGTTTAATAAAAGTGATAATGCATTTAAAACCATCTGTGTGAACCACAATTTCAGTATATATACTAGTAGATGGATAAGAGGTATCAACAATATTGATGGATAGCTTACTACCTTGATTAGTGGTGGATTTTTTAGGTTTAGAGTGATAAAGAAGAGGTTTGAAGATTTTGATATGCTCATTATCTTGATGAACCACCTTATACCAGTTATGATGTTGGGATTTGTTAAGTACCTTAATAGCCTCATCTAATCTTTCCCAAGTGATGAATTCATAATCAATTTTTTTACTAAATAAAAAGTTGTAGGAAAAGGATCGAATGACACAAAACATTATCATATTAATGACCCAATTGGTGTGTCACTAATATAATTTAATCTCATCATGCCATTGAGGGAGAGGTGAGATGTGCCTACTACAATGGTAAATGGGAAAGGTAGGAATTTTTGTTGCTCTTGCTTAGATAGAGATTGGTGACAGACACCTTAAGAAGAGGTAGAATTTGATTAGGAAGTGGATCAATAAATGTTATGGATGGTATTATTATTATAAGTGCACCAAGGAAGAGTATATATGACTCTGACATTAGTATCATTATTGTTTCTATATTCTACTAGGACTTGCATTTTCTTAAGAGTTTTCTACTTTGGAGGGTGATTTTTCAATTCTCTCATGAGATAATTTTGTACTTGGCTTGTTCGAATGCTTCTTCCAAAGAGGAAAATTTTCTAACCTTGTATTGAAGGCAAGAGTCAAGTGATCTAAGGAAATATTGGAATAGGCTCCCATCAACCACGTTGTATTAGACCTTGGTGGATAAATTCTTCCAATATTTTATGTAATATTTGGAAGATTCATTATATATCTACTTTAAATTAATGAAGGAATTAATGTTACTTTTAGGGAGGTCATGATATTAAAATTCATTGAATAGGGAAATTACCAAGCTTTCTAGTTAAACAATGGAGTTGGCTATAAGGGTGTGATACCAATCCAAGGAATATTTGGTAAGGTTCTTATCTAGGATCTTGTTGGCATCATAGGCTTTATTCTTGACCCAATCCTTATATAAATTACTAAAAGCCTTAATATGGAGAGTGGGTTAAATAGAACCATTATAGCTAATGGAAAGGAAAACACCTCTAATGTCCACAACAATGATTTAGGGATATCATGGTTCTCATTGGATAGCTTAAAGGGTCTTATTGTGAATGAATGGTTGTGGAATGGTAAGTCTAACTAGAAGAGGATGGGGGTGATATTTATTTCCATGCCCTAAGAGACATTTTGAGGTCAATTAGAAAGATGATATAGGCTAGTTTGAATATTTATAAAATGATTTGTAGCCATGGTTTGTTTTGTACTTAGATGTTCAATGAGCTACATGATGAGTTGGGTAGAATCCTTATTAGGAGAGGTATTTCTATTGTTATCAGAATTAATGTTTTCTCCATCGTGCGGACACTCAGGATAGCTAATGTCAACATCCAATTTATGAGAAAGATAGTCCTTAAGACACTTAGTATTTTGGGAGACTCTCCTGCATATTCAAAAAATCATTACATAAATGTTTACATAGTTGGAGTATAATTAGATTAAGGTACATCCTCATGTTCCACTTATTTTTAGGTTCAAAGATAGGGTTTTGAATTTTGGATCTAGTTTTTTTGTTTTGAGGTGGGGGCTTGGAATCCCTAGCATTGGATCTTATGGAAATACAATCAAAATTATATGAAACTAGCTTAGGAATGCCCCAATTTTGATATTTGTTATGATGATACAAAGATGGTTAAATTGGAGATGTAAAATGATTATTGAGAAAATATTCCATGGTGAAGTGAAAGTGCTTAGAGGAAGCTTACTGGAGATTGTTTTTAAATGGTATTTAATGTGCAGCAAGCTTTCATATGGGTTGACAGCATATGGGATGAGTGATTTGTAAAGAAGTGGGATTCCTAAATGAGATCAACCCTGAAGGAAAATTTTATAGGGGATAATGACATCTATAAGGGAAGATGTATGTGTAGACTAGATCGACTATGTAGTTGGATTCTACACAAGGGTTGAAGGCATTCAAAAAAATAAGAAAAATAAAAATAATTGAATATGTCCTAATTTGAATTAGATTAATATTCACATTAAGTTTGCTATAGTGTAAGACAAGTAAAAGAGAGGTTCCCAATTAGTTTCTTAACTATATGGATCTAATCTAAGATAGGCCACACCATGAAAATATAAAGGTGCTTAGGGAGGGTTAAAGTTATAAATCTAGAGGATCATAGCCCTATCCATAGGATAGTTAAAGGTTTCCAAGGCCTAACACTAAGATAAATATATGTATCCTACTATGATTCTAAAATAAATAGGGAAACAAAAAATTGGGTAAATAAATCCAAGGGGTGTTTTAATAAAAAGAAAATGTAATAAACTAAAGGAAATCTACATCTACTCTAGTTTATAGAAATGAATGACCAAAAAAATAAGTATCTGTATACAAAATAAGAGACTAAAGAGAGTTAGAAATACTTACTTGTAACATATGTGTGTGACCATTGATGCATAATCCTCCTCAGAGACAACAACACTAAGAGAGAATCACTATGGTTGGATAAGGGGAAATATAAACAATAATATCTCCAGTCCTAACTCAATATGGTGACCCAAATGAAAAAGAGGAAAAACTCTAAGACTAATAATTTACCTAAGAGATGTAAATATTGTAAGTAAGATAAGATCATAATCAATTTGCATGTAAACAAGAAATTGCAAAGTGGTGTTGTGTTTTTTCTAACAAGAAAGTTAAGGGGTATATATACCCAATTTCATATCCCATGGGCTATGGGGTTTGCTAATGAAATGAAAAAATGGGTGTAATTTCCCATGGGAGAGGGCATTGGACTTGAGGGAATCCCTAAGGTCAAAGGATGAAAAACATGAGGAATGGAGGACAAGAGATAAGTGGGGATAAATGATGAAGGTTTAGGGTGATTGAAATCAAGGGTAATAACATGCAACATGAAGAAGTAGGTGGACATAGTGAGACAATGGATATAATGAGTGAAATGTGTGAAAAAAGGGGATAAATGAGGCAAGTGTAATGATTAATGTTAATAGTGACATCTCTCAAATTCTATTGTCTAGCCCACTTGAACAAGCCCAATCATAGCTTAATCTTGGAAATCCCCTTAGGGCAGCCACTTAGGAAGAGAATGCATCAACAAACCTTTAAAAAATAAAAGGTTAGAAAACATTAAAAAATGGTGTATACATGATGCTCTTAGACTTGATGTTTCAGATTGTAGATCTTATCGATGACATAAGAAGAAAATTGAAGTGGAAGTCAAGAGAGATCAACAAAAGAAATACAAATAGTCATCTTCTGCATACCCCCTATTTTTTAAAATCATAGTTTATACTCATATAAAGATGATGTATGGTGGGCCAAGAATGTGTCTCAATAACATTCACTCCTAAATCATCCATTCTACAAGGGTATCAAGGTAACAAGTAAGAAACACACATGAACCAGTATACAATGGGTAGACTTAAATGGGCTATAGCGAGTTCTAGGGTCACATATCTAGAGGGCAGTAATCCCTACACAAATTCAACCTAGGGTTTTCAACATCCACAGTCAAGATAGAGGAAGGAACCCTACTAATATATTATTTAGTTGGGTGAGGAGAGGTATGGATCAATAATAAGTGAAAAAAACATGCATATTATAATTTAAATGAAAATATTTATAGCTAAGGATTTGATAATGAATAAGAGTTTTAGGCTAACTAGCATTCAAAAATATGTAATACTAAGCTAACATATCATAATGAGGGAAGGAGATGAACTTATATATGCAAAATGACAAAATATTATTAGAGCACTCACCTTGTACATGTAGGGTGGTCAATGATGCATCTATCTCTCCAGAGAAGTAGTACACTAAGAGATATTCACTATTAGGTGGAGAAGGGGAACATTGTTTATGTCCTACACTCATTATAGGTGACCTAATAGTGTAAGTAAACAACCAAGAATAAGAGTATACAATCCAATCTAATAATAATAAAGATACAAGATGAACCAAGAGCTATGTGATCAGATGCAAATATGACGTAAAAGAGAAGAGCATATGGTAATTCGAATGATTATGGCTTCCTTTCTCTATGAATGTAAAATGTGTGGCAGGTATATATAGGACTCCATCGCCCACGGGTGATGGCAGTGACTAAGGAAAATATAACACTAATACCATCGCCCACGAGAAATGGTGTCAGAAAGGTCTTGAAATGAGGTAGTGTGTCATGAAAAGTAAAACAATGTGTCATGGATCATGCATATGGATAAAAAAGGTGTAAAATGGTGATATGTAAGCAATAATTTGTGAATTCAATGTATATGATACCAAGGAGGAAAAAGATAACTATTGCAAGGAAAACTAATGCCGAGACCAAATACTGACACTCTTTATGTGTATCGTCTCTAACCCATAATGGTTACATGAATAACCATTCCCCATTCTTAGAAAGCCCCATAAGGCACCCGCTCTAGAAATAGATGCATCAGTGACCCTTACCTACACAAGGAAATTGTTAGTAACATGTATGAAAGATGAAAAGTGAAAAATTAGGTGTATACATATGCCCCAATTGTTGATCATTACATGTCACAATAGCAGAACATGGGGTGGTCAACAAAATGAAACAATCTATAACATGGATACTGAAAGTAAGCACATAAAGAAATGTTGAAAGGACTAGCTGAAGTAAAATATACCCCCAATGCATACCTAATAGGGTTGTGCATCCTGACACGTGTAGGCACAATCAATGCTACAAGAACCCTAAAGAAGAAAAATTGAAATAAAACACTAGAGGATCATTAGTAAAATATAACATAAATCACCTAGCTAGGGGACTATGGGATGGATGTCCTTATATTGTGATGATGATATGATGTCAAACATAGGTGAAATTGAACATTGTCGAAAGTAGTTTATAATAGGGTGAAATAAATGGTGTAAGATTACGTTCATAACACAACAAACGACGTGTGTTGTAGAGTTTGGGAGTGAAAAGGATGATTTTTTGAAGATTTAGGTCGATCACGACCAATTTTGAATAGAAAATTGAGTTTTATATAGTGATTTTGAATTTTATTTGGTTATTGCTCTTTTTGGAATTGAGAGAACTGATCTTTAGAATTCCAAATTTGAGTTGTATTTTGACATCATGGCATGAATATGAGGTGGATCATGAAAGGGACAATAAGAATATTGTTCCAAGTCATGATCTCATATGATAATAGTACACCACATTAGATAAGCAAAACAGAACATCTAAAATACCATATATGAAAATCCATCATAATCCATAATGCTCAATACATTACAATACAATGACTTGAATTCCTCAATAAGAAAGATGTAGAAATAGGAAGAGGAAAGTGCAACTACTACCTAAATTAGTGGTGAAGAATTCCCACTAACTGATATTGGTAGTTAACTCCAGAAGACTAGTAAGCTAACTCCACATAACTGAGAAGCTAACTCAACACAACTAGTAAGCTAACTCCACACAACTAGTACACCTAAGAAAGTTAACCCAATAAGTGTAGGGCTAACACAAGTGTAAGAATTATCCTAATAAATAAATAAAATTAAAATAATAACCTACATTAACACCCTCCCGTAAGCATAGCTTAGGTGGGCAAAAAAGAAGGTGGGTCCTGGAAACAAGGCCTAATGAGGTACCCACGTACAATAACTGGGAAAATTGGACACCACAAGGTACCCAAAACCGGTAATAACAAAATAGAGACAAAAATCCCATTGCAAGATATCCTAAGAAGCTCGGATCCAAAAACTCATACAATGTTGAATAAGTTTGTTACGTAGTGTGGTCTAAATCTACTGCTTGATCATAGAACTCAAAAACAATTGACATTGGGTTTCACCAGAATAGCTGGATGTAAGGAGACTGTCAATGGAGTGATGTCGAAAGTGTAAAAAAACACCAAAGGTAATTTGATCAATTGCTACAAATAGGTGTGCCACGATCCAATAACAACCAAGGAAACAAGGAAAGGACACGAGATCCAAATAAATAGGAGTTCCATGATCCAAGAAAAGCCAAGGTAATAAGGCAAGGACACAAAATCCGAAGAAGCAAGATCAACTGCTGCAAATAGGTGTGTCACAATATAAGAACAATAACCAAGGCAACAAAGAAAGGACACGAGATCCAAATAAATAGTTGTGTCATGATCCAAGAAAAACCAAGGTAACAAGGCAATGACACATCAACACGTAAAACCCGAAAAGAATCAGTATCAACACCACACCCTCCCATACTGTTGAATGAGTAGAGTGACACCACAGATCTGTATGAGTTTCCAAAATCAACTACTTCAATGCTGACAAACTAACACTGGGCTTCACCAGAATAGCTCCCCCACAAGAGAGACTGTCAACATGCCATAAAAAAAAGTGTCGAAAATACATATCCATGATATCTCAACAAACAAGAGAGATATAAATGTATACACCCATAAATACAAGAATGCAACACCCAAAATTTTAGGACGTCGGGGTCAACTGAAATTGCATCCACAAGTGATTACAACACCCTCCCAAATTTGGCACTTTATAATTGAGTGCATATAAATATTATAATGAGTAATAGTAAGTTTTAAATTTGAAATATGTGTATAAAAATGTCACCAAAGGGTAGATCTCAAAAAAATACACAATTTCAAAAAAAAATCACCTTAATTCGAGCTACGGATCAAACGTTATGAGCTCTAGAAGGTTTTGCTATTAAAATAATATTTTAATGCTGATGTTTTTTTAAAGGTACACGTGACACCCAAATGTCCAAAGGGTAAAAGAGTGCATCCACATGATACAGGCTTGTGACCAAAGGATAAAAGCTTGCGCCCAAAACCTAAATGTCCAGAGGGTAAATCATTGCATTCAGAGGGTACACGCCAATATCTAATGGATAAAAGAATGCACCCAGAGGGTACAGATCTACGTCCAGTGGATAAAAGACTACATCCAAAACAGAAATATCCATAGGGTAAAAGAATGCATCTGAAAGGTACACCCTTATATCCAATGGATAAAAGAATGCACCCAGAGGGTACATATCTACGTCCAATGGATAAAAGACTGCATCCAAAACAGAAATATCCAGAGCATAAAAGAATGCATCTAGAAGGTACACGCTTATATCCAATGGATAAAAGAATGCACCCAGAGGGTACAGATCTGCATCCAATGGATAAAAGACTGCATCCAAAACAGAAATATCTAGAGGGTAAAAGAATGCATCTGGAAGGTACACGCTTATATCTAATGGATAAAAGAATGCACCCAAAAAGTACAATTCTTAATACAAACTTTGACTACAAATATCTATTTTTCTAGCACATGTATCAAAAAACAGAGAGAAACCCAAAACGTTTCTCAAAAAACCTAGAAATTTGATATAATTTTTGAGTAAAAAATATGTCTGTACATAATTGTATGGATTTTTTTAGAAATGTGCCAAAAAAACCTTTAAAATGTCCAAATTTGACTATCTCAAAATATGGTCAAGTTTATAGTCGATTCTAGGGTTTTGGCACCTTCAAAATCCAATGGCAGACTCCATTTTGCATAAAAATACATTTTGTAGAAAATTTCTAACAAATTATGAATACATAAAAATAATAAACCTTTTCTTGTAAAGAAAAACTTACAAATGGATGTCTACATCATCTATAGCTCTTATACCATGAAAGTAATGGTAAGAATATTTTTCCAAACCGTGATCTCAGATGATAATAGTGCACCACATTAGATTTGTAAAACAGAACAGCTAAAATACCATATATCGAAATCCATTGTAATCCATAATGCTCAATACATTACAATACAATGACTTGAATTATTCAATAAGAAATGTGTACATATAGGAGGAAAGTGTGACTACTACCTAAATCAGTGGTGAAGAACTCCCACTAATTGATATTGGTGGTTAAGTTAACTCCAGAAGACTAGTAAGCTAACTCCACATAACTGAGAAGCTAACTCATCACAACTAGTATGCTAACTCCACACAACTAGTACAACTAAGCAAGCTAACCCAACAAGTGTAGGGCTAATAGAAGTGTAAAAATTATCCTAATAAATAAATAAAAGGATAAATAATAACCTACATTAACAAAGCACACGGCAGGGCACGAACATGGGTAAGTTGTTGCATTTGATTTCATTAGGTAGATTAGGTAGTATTTAATTATTTTACTTTTTCAAAGTCATTAATACATTATTATTTTTTAAATTACGTCATCGGGTAGGTTAGGACAAAATACAAGTGGGTTTGTGAGGGATTTACTTTTATATTTTGTTATTTGTAAGTCAATTTTTAGAATACGTGGTTGTTTTTAGGAAAGATGTCATTAGCCCCTTTGCAACAAGATGGACGTGTTATCCAAAATTACCCCCAGGTTATTTTGGCTTTAACAGAGCTTAAAAATGGACTTGGTCATTTTGAAGGGAATAGATGATGTTTAAACAACATCCAAAGTACCACCTCTCCAAAATCACTAGCCGTTAGCATGTTGAAATCCCATTAAAAAAAACATGTGGGTTATGTTTTAAAAGGGATGTGACGTTCATATGGCCATTAAGTTTTTACCCCATGCATAAAAAAACATGCAGGACACAGTGGGCCATTTCATCCTTCCTCACAAGGTTTTGGGCCCCGATGGATGTCAAGGCACTGAAATGAACCAAATATGTTAAAGGGCATTGAGTCTGGGCTTGAAGTGGAGGCAGGTCAAGAAAACGTGGTGGGCTTTTAGGAGGCATACATGTGGCAAGAGATTAATGGGTTAGGAGGGACTACGCGAAAGCATTCTCAAGTTGATAACTCCAAAGTATGTGGAGCTCGACGAATTGAGCCCTCGCGGAATCAACTGGGGAGGATAATGTGATCGAGGCCAATGGTCTGTAGGGCAAAAACAATCAGCAACAATGAGGTTCACATGGCCGAAGTTTTGGGGGGCTATAGATGGTGAGGATATAATAGTCCAAGGAGGGCTAACATGTCACCATTCATGGCGCACTTCATTGAGTCATGGGCTCCCGTAGACATATTGATTCCTTTATTGGAATGAGCCAAAAATTTAAAGGAGTTCCTGAGTATGGATGGTTGGGAATGACAAAGTCATGATATGTTATAGGGAAAAGGCTTGGACCCCATAACCAATGAAGGGTGAACACTTGTAAATTGAAAAGCGGTGAACAAGGTGGTCAGAAAATCCCTAGGCCAATCAAGGGTGACACGTGTCGGCAATTCATAAAACTTTCGAGTTCGGGCTTAAGTCTTGCAATTCAAAGAACACACAGTGGGATAAGGGGTTAAGGAGGGTGTGAGGATCCAACAGTCAAAGTAGGCACGTGGAGCATTCCATCAACCTTCGAGGTGATGGGCTCATCTAGACTTCAAACTCCCAGGATGAGCTAGAACAAATAATATTTTAGGTCTTCCCCACCTTGCAACCAATAAAAGGTGGACACATGGCACATACCCAAGTCAAAATGAGAAGGATCAAACATGGTAGGGGAGAATGACATATGAGCATATGTGGCAAAAGCCCAATCTCAAGTAACAAATGACAGAGGCAAGTTCACATGCTTCACCGACCTAGGCAAAACTTCAAGAAGGCCATATCTTTTGATCCAGAGCTCCAAATTGGAAAAAATTTATATGTTGTAAAGGCCTCCTCAGAGCGCTACAATTTGGCATCATTAAAATCATGATTTTGATGGCATTTTGGAGTGAAAAAGGGAAAATAATAGTTCGGGCCATTACACATTCAATGATCATACAGGTAGATTAACCACTTGAAAATTGATGAGTATGAGATCTTATCTTCTCCTTGAATTCTCCAACAAGTAGAAGATCATTGGGAAATGGATTCATTAGAGTGCCCATACTATTTTCAAACACTTAATGCATGAAAATAGTGGTTAGAGGCCTGAAAATTGTTGCAGGGAAAAACAAATCTTTATTAATGCCCAAAATCAAATATGATTTTTTTTCTCTTCTATCTTCCTTGTTCTATATAATGTAAAATATTTCAATTTTTAAAGGATGATCTTACAAAATACAAAGGATACTATGTCAAAATGGTGGTTGACTTCCAACAAGTTCTAAACCTCTAATTTGGTATCTATAATGTATTTCTCACCTTCTGCCATAATTGTAATAGTTTGTGCATATTTCTAAGAAATAAATCTTGTTTTGTGAAACATCTTGTCTTCCCTTCTCTCATTTTATTTGCATTATTGCCTCTCTATTCTATTATTGGCATTATGTTGTGCATGTATTTATCCTTACTTTTAGGTTACATCTTTCTGGTGTTGTCCATGTGAAGCAAGGTTCAATTCTACATGGTACTTATCCATTTTGACACATATGTCTGTCAACTCTCCCATGTTTTCTCACTTCTCCTTCTCCCTGTGGAGATATCTCTCCCTTTTTTTGGTGCTATCACCACCTTTTATCTTAGGATTTCCCTTTTAGGCATCTTTCTAACCCTGTCTTTCTCTCTCTCCCTGGTCCCTTGGAATGGTTAGTTTGCATTAGTTAGCTGCATTTTCCTTCTTAGGAGTAGTTTTAGTATTGAATTAGGTAGAGGAAGTTAACCTTCTCTGGAGGTCCATCTCAAGTAAGCAAGTCCCACAAATTGAGGGATGGTCCCATGTTAGCAAAAATTAGGGACTTGTAATATGTATAATCCTAGGGGGCTAATTTTTTGTTATAACAGTTTTGGCACGCCTGGTGGGACAAGCATTGAAACTTACATATTTCATAGGTCTGTATCCTATTCTACATCTTCATTTGCCAAGTTTGATGTGTTCTTCGTGATATCCAGCCTTTAGAAGGCATGTTCTCAACATATCTTATGATGCCATTATTCCAAATAACCCATTTTCTCATTTAGCAAACCTTTCCCTTTCCTTCCATTCATTTCCATTCATTATTTCTTTCCATATCTTTCCATTTTCCATTCATTCATGAAGTTTTTCAATCATGACTTCATTACCTTCATGGAATTCTTATTTATAGCAGGAAAATCAGTTACCTCCAACCCCATATTGTCAAAATCCTCCTCCTAATCAGTTTTATGAGACCTATCATGAATAACCTACGTATAACCTAACCCCAACTGACCCATATGGTTATTATTCTAGCCAAAATGTTTGTCAAGAGAAAATTTATGCAGGTGATGTTGGCAACTCCATGGCAGATGCTTATTTTCAGAGGAAGATTAAAAAAATGGATTTGAACATGGTGAAGACTAGGGCCAAATTTGCAATAAAGGTAGTAAAATTGGTTTTAAGGTCCTTCCCCATGGTTTGGTCCTATACCAAGCTAGTTCAACCCTCAGTAGAAGCTGGACTTCATGATTGAGATAATGCCCCAAATTACAATTGTGAACTGAGTTAATGGATGCTCATGAATCTAGTGTTAGGCAACCCTGTCAATGGGGCAAACCTACACTACCATCTCAAATTCCTTCCATTCCTCCTCCCCAACCTACACAATCTTAGCCTTTGAGTTTCATATCCCTATCTTCTATGCCTACTACCCCCATTGAGGATTCCCCTTCTCCATCTTCTTCCCTTTCATCCCACCTTCAATTTTCTTCTCTCTTTTCTTCCAAAAATTCTTCCCCTCCACAAGAAGAAATCAAACCTTCCCTTCTACCTCAACAATATTAAAATCATGTTAAAACCCAACCTACCCCTCCTCTTGCATTCCCAAATCCATTTTGGGAAGAAATAAATCATAAAATCATTTAAGGAGGGAAGCAAGTTGAAGAACCCAGCAGAGAAAAAAATTAAAAAAATTGAAGGAATGGGCTACAAATTTTGAGTCCAATCAGATGCCACATCTAGTTAATCCTTCAACAGAGGTTAGAGTTAAATAACACAAGGTGGAGGCTGATTTTGTAGAAGATAAAGCACAAGAATAAGATGACCAATAATATATATTCTTTGAATGTAGTGTGCATATTGGCACCATATTCCTAGATATTGTTGATTCATCCCACCTTGCAAAATTAGAAGAAGAGGAGAAATCAACTCCAAATAAAGAGGAGCACAAGGAGGATGAGATCCAAGAGGAGTGTTCTGCAGATCTTGACAATGAAGATGCTGATTTTTTTATCAAACTTGAAAGATTGCATTGGTGAAGAGGAATCCATTGAACTTGCCACTTTTGTAGTTCCACCATCTTTCTTCTAACACAGAGAGCCTTTTGATGAAAAACAATCCCAAGATTCATCCATGGAGGAGGAAGAGGATGATAACACCATTATTAAATCAATCATCATGGAGGAGTCAGAGTTTCTTATAGAAGCAAAGAAAATTTTAGATCAGCTTTCAAGAAACTCCATTCAAGAAAGTCTACAATATTACCCCATTCATGGGGATGAGCTTCAAAGCAATGGGTAAATCACAAGTATCATCCCATTGGATCAAAAATCCCCTTGCCCAATTAGTTATCTAGCTAGTTTGGAGCCAAAATCGAAGTCACCACCAGTCATGCTCATTTTAGAGCATGAGAATGATCATCAAAGTACCAAAGGTCAGCTCTAACACATCCAACAAAATTCAAGTCAACTTGAGGAGGTATTTATAATTTTTATAGCTGATAATTTGAAGAAACGAGAAGTGTGGATCATTTTTACACTCCCACCATGATATTTTGTTGCCAAACAGATATCATGTCCACATTTTTTGATGAAAGGTAGTTATTTCTCACAACTTGTTGTAGATTTTTTTAGCTCCCTTTTCTTATGGTTAGAGTAGGTAGGTAGGATTTACTTCTAGCAAAAAAAGTGAATTTTTCACACTATACATGCTTTACTTGAAGCGTGTATGATTTTCCTATTCGTACATAGTTTTTGTGGTGTTTTTTTTGTTGTTTTCATAGTTTAATTCAGTTCAGGAAGTGTCCTTGTACAAATCAGATTTTGGGCTAGTTTTCAAAGTGCATTTTTTGGGGCCTGAGGGATCAATTACATTTCAGAGTTCTCGTGCCTCTTTCTCATCTATTAATTTTTCGTGGATGTCATAGGGGCCAATCAAAATGACTGATATTGTGAAGTGTGTGGAGCCTTCTCATTGGCTCTCACTTTGCAATGGTCATTCAAGGGCTATTCAAAAGGTGAATTGCGAAGAAGCATGAAAATCTTCTATTGGATTTCATTTATAAGGGAGAAGTCAAAGGTAAAAGACATTCTAACACTGCAAAGGAAACGTTGTATGATCTTATTGGCTCATATTTCATAAAGGCAGACCCACTCGCAAAGTCCAAGGAAAGATAAAGAAATTAAATGGGAGAAAAGGCATGATACCTAAGCCAATTAAATATTAACACATGGAAAAAGGAGAAGCATTGCACACGTTGGTAGAGCCTAATCCCCGAGCAAATCAAAAGCTTCCATGTTTCAAGTTCATGTCCTTCTTGACAAGAAAATATTTAGAAGGCCATATCTTGTGATCTAAAGCTCTAAATCAAACAAAATTTATACCGTTGGAAAGATATCCTCAATCCCTTCAACTTGGAATCATCAAAATCTTATTTTGGTGGAATTTGGTGAATCAAAATGGAAAACACTAATTCAGAGGCAAAAAGATCATTCATGGGCACACAAACAATCAAATTAGGTAGCTCAACCACCAAAATTCATGAAGAATGGCTTCATTTCCTTCTATAGGATGGAATATACATAGTAATGGCCTTATAAATTGCCCATGTGCTTTTTATAATACTTTAATATAGAATTGTTGGTGGTTGAAAATTCAAAATTTGTGCCCCCTCTCTTTTCCCTCTTATATTTCTTCTCTCTCTCTCTCTCTTTCTCTGAGCTATATATTATAAAATATTTCATTATTGAAAGGAAGATGTTCCAAAACTGCAAAGTAACTATGTCAAAATGGTTCCTGAATAGTTGTGAGCCTTTGAACCTTCATTTTGGGTTTGGCAATGTGTTCTTGTACCTTCCTTTCTAGTTGTAATAGACTTTGCATATTTCTATTGCAATAAAGCTTGTTTTGTGACACATATTATCTATCTTATCATGTTTTATATGCAACCTTGCCTCTCTTTTATTTATCACATTGTGTTGTTCATGTATTTCTCCTTTGTGAGTTAATTTTTTATGTTTCATGTAAGAACAGATGGTAAATTTCATTTGGGACTGTTTCACTTATATTTGGCCTCTCCCTTCTCCATTCTCCCTCACTAGAGCATCTCCACCCTTTTTTGGTGTTATCACTACCTATTAGCTTAGGATTTCCATTCCATGCATCTTTCTAACCCCCCCCCTCTCTCCTTGGTCCCTTGGAATGGTTATTTTAGGATTAGTTATCTGCATTTCCTTCCTTAGGAGTAGATTTAGCATTATATTAGCTAGAGCAATCCATCCTTCTCAAGAGTTCCATCTCAAGTAGCAAGTCCCACAACTTGAGAGATGTCCCATGTTAGAAAAAAGTAGGGATCTACAATGCATAATCCTAGTGTGCTAATTTTTGTGATAACAAGATGATGGCATCAGGATGGAGAAATTGGGGAGATATGGGCCGATAGCATCTTCCAGAGGGTCGATGGCATAGGGTAAGTTTTCCAAGGGTTGATGGCATCTATCAAGGGGTCGATGGCATACGTAATATGTTATGAGATAATGCATGCTTTGAATTTTCACTCCAAAATTGATATTTTATAGTTATGATGTTTACATGTGTTCATTTTGTGGATGCACGTAGAGCACAGGATTCACCTATGGTAGAGTGTACATGTAACCATTTGTTGAGTGTGATGATTTCCAAATCGACACAGGCAGAGGTTATCTAGTTACAGGGTTGGATTTTTGGGGTTATCATGTAAATGTCCATGATTGTATCCGTCGTTTTTTTTCTTCCTAACCAGCCTTCATTTTTCTTCATTTTGTTCAGCGTTAATCATTAGATCTAGATCTATTATAGATGTTTTGGCCATATGGGAGACTAAATCCAACACTTTTTGGTGGTGGATGGGATGGGAGAACATGGATATGGCATACGCACCATGGGAGACCATGGACGTCTAATGTATTTTGGGGTTAATGATTGGCGGCACCCGCATGTATTATGACCTAAGTTTAGATGCCGCATAGCTGAGAGAATTATTCATGTGGGCTAATGAAAGTGGCACATATGACAAGAGCATATTGTGTGTCTGACTTGGCACAGTGCCAGTAGCATGGATTCTAGATATTCGGAAGGTGGTTTTGGGGATCACGGTGGCACGTATAGTGTGACATTAGGTAGATGAATCCATCTCATTATTCCTGATTGTGGTGTGTAGAGTTTTGGTGGATTATGGGGTACTTTTCAACTTGGGAACCACCATATGGGTGCATTTGGTTCATGATTTGTAAAGGGTATGGTGTAGGATACAAAGGGTATGGAAGATCCTTTAAGAATGCTTCAGTGTGTAGAGGGGCCATTAGTGAGGTCACTTTTGTACACCCTCGACAACTGATATATTCCTCTTTTTCATTCAAGTGTTGACATGTGATTTTCAAGATAAAGATGTGTTCTTTTGACTGTTAAAGATCATGTTTGATAAGGGTAAATCTTTTTTGTTCATTAGACTAAAATTATATGGTTATCAAGAATTCATTTTCACTTTGGAAAGATGAGCTGCAATCTAGCTTTAAGAGTTGCAGACTTATTTCTTCTTCTAACTCATCCTTGGATCAATTTTAGTGATCCAAGGAATGTTTTAATTCTTATTCATAGATTGAATGGTAAATTGACATTTAGTAGTTTAAGGGACATAGAAGACTGAACTTTGTATGATACTAATTCTTGGTCTTATTTGAACATGTTTTCCTTCAGCTGTATGTTTTTTCTCGGGTCTTTGGTGATTGATCTTGGTAGGACTATAAGGACTTAAGCAAAATTCAATTCATAAAGGATGAATACGGAGTCCTAAAACCTAAGGATTATCCTAACAGTAACCTAATCTAGGTAAGAACACCTATGTTCTAGCTACGTTTACTTATTTGAATTTTGTTCTAACCTAAGCCTCTTATTCTATTTGTTGGTTTGGAGACCTAAAATAAGCATTGTGCTAAATGGATAGGGGAAGGGGTTACTAAAGTAATACTAGGATATTTAGCTATTACCTAATACTAAAGGGTTATGAATTGAACGTAACCTAAGGTGGGAATTCTACTGGCAAATGTTTTATGACCTATGTTGGTAATTGTTAAACTAACCTAAGTTCTATTTGAATCTAACCTAGACTGTTTAAGGGAACCTAAAGGGGTCACATGACACAAGGGCGATGGTTTTAATGGCATTTAAATGAGTTGAAGGGGTTTAAATGATGGAAGTACTTCCAGATTTGGCAGGGGCTAGTAGACTTGGTGGAGGCTTACGTGGAAGCTCCACTAAAGGATGGAATTCTATTTTTGTTTTGAATTGGCATTCGCCAGATTTAGGAAGCGGTGGCAAGGAAAGATAAGTGGGAATTTTGGAATGAATGGAATTTATGGAATTTATGAACCTCAGTCTTTGTGTGCAAACCATCTTGGAAACTTAGGAGGTGGGTTTGTAGGAGGTCATTTGGTTTTGCATGCATGGCAGATTTTTCTGTACCTAAAGCTAATTGGTTCTTCGAACCAGTAGTTTGACCTTCACTTTAAAGCTATTTTTGGTTTCTTCAACCTATTTTTGATCGAAGGAAAATATATGAGGTGTAGGAGGAAAAGAAGTTTGATTGTTGATCTTTCGTGGAGGAAAAAATAGTTGGAAGCTTGACTGGAAGTCTCCTTCGATTTGGTGGAAGCACTATCAGGCATGATAGGCTCTAACTATTATAATTCTTTACGTTCTTCTAAATGATTCATTAGAACAACTCTTCTCTCATGAGATTCATGTTTTCATACATTTTTGGTTATTTTTGCTTACTGGGTTTAGTGAATCTTTGTGTTGTTTGGATTTGTATCCATGGCAAAAAAAAATAGTGATGTTTGGAAACTGCCTTTCTGTGCAAGTTTTATGACCTACATGCAAGTGAAAATGGTATTAGAAACTTGTTCTATATCTTTGTTTTTCTCTCTAGATCTTGTATTCAAAGTTAATGTTCTTTACACTGAATTTCGTGACAATATAAGGATATGAGCTTAGGGAAACTTGAGTTACGTTTTATTTTTCTTCTGGGTTGTGAATTTGGAGGTAGACTTGTGTTGGTACTTTTTGTTTTGATTTAATTTGTGTTGGAGCTTTTTTTTTATCGGAACCAGTGTTGGAAAACTTATGTAATGCTGAAATGTTGCTGGGAGTTTGTATTTTGGCACTATTTTCATATTATCTTCTTGTGAAGTTCTGAACGTTTTTGCGTGAAGCTTGGGTTCGACACTGATCTCTGATTTAACACTTGAGTGTTATGAGTTTATATTTGGGTCAATATATTCAATTATGTTCAGGCATTGTCGTATTGGGTTATTCTTTTATAAAATATTTAGATTATAGCTCTTTATTTTTAGCAACTCACTCACCAAGAGACTAGGTGAAAGCTTATTTGGGTTGTTTGAAATCTCTTTGAGATTTGGAACTAGAAACGTCTTGCCTTAAGGAATGTTGAACTTCTGTTTATTACTGTATCAACTTCTTGAGATGGTATTGGCATGGGGATGGAAGGAAGTGTTATTTCCCTACTGTTTGGAGGAAACCCACATTCTAGGTTGACCGTAATGTTTTGAACCAGGTCACCTCTATTGCAATTTTATGGTTGTGAAGTTTTGTTTTAAATTTCTGTTTCTTTTGCATTGGAATGGATTGGGTTATTAACCTTGGACACTGAAACTATTCTTGAAGGATACCTCCTCCATTAATTTTTATTGAGTTTGAGTCTTTTGAATTATGAATTGCTTACCTTTTTGTATTTAGTGGTGAGGCAATTTTAAGTCTCTAGTCTTGGGTTCATAGGTAATTCTGAACTTTATAATTATTGTTTGGGATGTTACCCTTGACGGATACAGTGATTGAGTCTTTGACTTCTTTTTAAAGAAAGAAAATATTAAATAATAGTGTGTGTGTTGATCTTTTGAGACCAAATATGTTTGGGTCTGCATTTGCAGTATGCTTTCATCCTAAATTGTTTGAAATGTGAAAGTCTTGTTAGTTGAATGAACGATTTATCATTGTTTTTTCCTTGGTGAGTTACCATCCTCTGTCTTGGATTAAGCTCCATTATTGAAAAATTTTTTTACTCGATTTCCTTTCAAGATTGTGATTTATTTTGAACCTATTAGTTACCTTGTTCGAATTCATTGATGAAATAATGTAGACAAAATAAAGCTAAGAGGTTTGTTGATATGTAAATTGATACTATGGGTTTGACTGTTGTTGACTAGTCTTGCCATTTATATGGAAAGGAGTAGGTTTGTCTCTTATACACGTTCTCTTTTGTGAAGAACTGAGTAGATATTAATCCTCTTTGGGGATACTTTGTTGTGGACATTGATTCTGATCTTTGATAGGTTCATAGATGTAGAATGGGAAGTGGAATGTCGTTGGACTGTTTAATTTCCCCCTTTCCACCCCCTATACATTCTATATTATATGGAATTTTGTTTGATTGATATCTAATGTTGCATGTGCAAGATTGTTATCCGAAAGGAAAAGGGTAATTCATGTATGAACTGGTATGTGTTAGGGGATCAGGGGGATTGATGTTATAGTTCAGGCATGGTACATAAGGTTCTTCTTATTCTGGTCAGGATATAAAGAATAATCCTAGAATGAAACCATGTTTGTCTACACTTCTTTTGTCTCATGAAGAGAGAAATGTGGTATTTCTATGAGGATAGAATTATGGGAAATAATGGGGATGGCAAGAGATATATTGTTTGGTTACAAGCTATAGATCGGATCAATAGAACTTTAAGTTCTTAGGCGGATATTGTTATTTATATGCTACTTATCTTATTAAAAGCTGATGTTAGATTTAGAATGTACTTCCTTTCTATTTTTATAACTTATGTGATTATATGATGTTTTATTATCTCATTCAAGTTAGTGGTGCTTTAATTGAACAATCAGTGAATGCCACTTTGTTTTATGATTAGGTTTATCATGCTAGTTCATTGCACTAACCATGCTGCTATTATTACAAGATGGATGACTAAGTGGTAAAAGAGAGCAAAAAACTTATAGGATGATGCGATATAGCTGATATATGCAAATGTTGAGTGAAGAATTTTGATTCATTCTTTTGTTTTAGTAAAATAAAAGTTGTATACTGTATAGAATGAGGGTTGTTTATGCAGTTTCCTGTATAAGGAGCATAGTCTTGTAAATTATGTTGTAATGGATGAATTGTGAGTTGTGAATTTATTTGCATTGGTTGTGTAATTATTCTTCATACTTTTATTAAAAGAAGATGAAAAGTGCATCTTGTTGATATTTCTTATATTAGTTATGCTTATCTGTTATCTTTGATAAGATGGCTAATAGAAATTAGTTCAATTTCCCTTTAAATGAAGCAACTTGTTGACTTGCATAATATGATGTGTTTTACTAAAATAATTTAACATAGTAATGTGTTGCATAATAAACATGAACTAAGAACTATGGATATTGGGAATAATATACCCTAATACTTAATCATTTAGAGGAAGACTCTCTCTCTCTCTCTCTCAATTGAATATAAACCTAAAAGGTCTGGAGATATGATTACTAATTATTAGACTTCATTTTGTATGAAGTCTACTTTAATTGGATATATGTAGTTGTTAAACCTTCCTGAAAGTTAAAGTACATTTTAATGAAACTTATGATATCGTTGTCCTATTTTGGTTAACTACTGGTTACACCATTAAAATGAAAATTAAAAGCAACCATAAGTTTAACGAAGTTCTTTAATACTCCATTGATACAAGTATATAATAAGAACTTATGGAGTGTTGGATTAGGGTTTAGCAGGATTACTGTAATCAAGACATAATCCAAATTAACAATGTAATAACAATCTCCTTGGGGCATGTACATCTTGATGAGCTAGTTTCTATAGGATGTTGGCACACACCAACTTCATGGCTGTAGTTTCGAAAATACTTGTGTCTTCCTAAGAATACAGCGTTGTAATTGACATGTGGCATCACCCTTCCACATTGATCATCAAGATCTACACACTATAAAAACTTGGACTTGAACTTAGTTTCTCTCTAGGTCAGGTTAGTGGCATATTTAGGATAGGAAGTAGCTTCCAATGGCTCAGGGTACCTTGACACATTTGGTTGACTTAGGTCAACCAAGTATGCCCATTTACCCTAAGCCATTATGAGCGTCTTCCTATAATAAGTTATGTTTCTAATTAGGGCTAGGGTTAAACCTGGGACAAGTGAACTGACGGTAGTCAGTAAAGACCAATCATGACAATAGAGGAGTCAGGTGAAGGACATACTCCAATATGATGAGTATGTCATCTAGGAATAGTAACATACATAGTATGTTGTAAAACTTTGGCCAAAATATCACAAGCTACTGGTTGTGTTATCCTACGTCACCAAGTTTAAAACAACATGATATCAGATGAATATTGGTAACAAATATTTAGATATGTTCTTTAAATAGATCACTCAGTACCCGACGTATGGTAGGAAAACCAAGTATATGAAGGATAAAATAAGTATTCAATACTTAAGATAACATAAATAGATCAGTATCTTACCAAGTTATGGAATAAATAGATTGGTGGATCACCAAGTCATTACAGCTGCATATGGTTATCTATTTGAATTCGATTGACATGGAATGTTTGTTCTAAATAATTCTTTATTTAGAATAGTGAAAATTATATATAAAAAAAATCCCCCGTTCTAAAGTCTTAAACTGTGAATGTTACATCTTTGATCATTTTGGACACTATTATAGATGGGCACATGTGATGTTACATGAAGCCCTACATAGGGAATGTGGATTAATGGCCTCGCTAGCTCAGGGAAGTTTCTTGGAAAATATCACAGAGGTGACAAGGAATATACTTTTATTAGGTGGAGACCCATGTAGTGATCAAGGTACTGAGATATTTTGGGTGACTAACATCCTTGATGATACCATTATTTCCACCCTCCTAGCATCACAATGCTATAAATGCCACATAAGCAGAGGTTAGGGTACCAGCACTTCTACCCCATAGGATATGGGAAATATGTGCACATGGTTGGAGACAGCTGAGGTGTGGTGAGGATGCTCAAGGCCCACCACAGATTATAGTATTTATTGGTTCAAAGGAGGTATCTGATATAGGATCTGTAGATACAGGACCACATGTTAGAGATACAGGCGGAGCTAGTCCTAGGACCAGATGAGGAGGAGTCAGATAACTAATACCATGGCTCAGAGAGCACAAGATGTAATGTCTATGTGGAGAATATTTGATTCCATTTGGATTCCATATGGTTGTTTGTCTGAGATAGACACCTAGACCATAGTGGAGGGGGATATGAATTTGGTTCCCCAAAAAATGTGGGGAAAGTACGTGGGAGCTAAACCTTGGTGTGATGATGAGGCGTAGGTAGTGTTGGGTGGTTGCGGAGACATAAAAACCATCGTAGAGAGATCGGGGAAACTAGGTACATGATATGATGTTCCATAGATGATTTTTTAGAAATATATTTAATTTTTATTAGTATTTTTGAGTGATATATGTCATTTTATAGTTTTACATAGTGTACAGTAGAGGAGTGGATTTCTCTGATCGAGAATACCCACTATGATATTCTGGATCTAGTGTTAGATTTCCAAGATATTGCAGTGATTTTGGATCCAACAACACCATCAGTCAGGGACTCAGTGAGCTCATTTTTTCTTGTTGGAGAGGCATCTTGAACATTCTAAAGATATGGCGATGCACATACATTTTTAACCACCGGTAGCATATACATGATGTTACAGATATTATTGTAGGCATAAGCAAAAAAGGTAGAGGAGCAAGAAGCTTGCCTCTCAAATGTCTAAAGAGTCTTTGGAGTGGATTATGTCATTGGATACCCATCTAGGGAGAACACATGGAGAGGCCTCCAAAGCCCGATCTACGGTGGAGTCTGTAGCCTGCACAGCCAGAGACACTAGCATGACCGTATCGTCTCAAAGCATCCAAAGACCCTCCATAGGGGATGAGGGTATTTAAGTCATATTATAGACGGGCTAGATCTATTGTTTATGATTTTTTTGATGTATAAAATAGATTTGATATATATATATATATATAATGGTATTTGGGTATTTGGTCTTTTTTGTGAATTTACTTATCGTTTTCATGCTTTTCACATGTGTGTATGTAATAATACCATGGTACTTAGGAATAATGGTAATGATAATAAATAGGTAAATTCGGTGAGAATGGGATCGATAGGATATCCCAACCCATGTGATGTAAGAAAGTTGAGATGAGTAACAAGGCTAAGACATCCAATGGTAGGATTTGAGGGCATGATTGGGTATATAAATCCAAGCAATGAACATGTGCCTAAAAATGGATGCACAAAATACTGCAATGATCTAATATGAAATACCAAGGAAAATCAAGACCAAGGTGCTCCAACGGTAGGAGAAACCGAGGCGCAAATGGTGATAAATCTAGGCAAAGATGTAGTGAGATAGTGTGATAAACCCCGCAAGGGGGGAATCCAAATCCCAAGTGAAGGAAAAATATATTGTGTAGAACCCAAGTGGGGAGAAAGATCCCAATAAAAGGTGATGGTTCATGCCAAAAAAGAAAAATAATATGTAGTCAAGGTATTTGTAAAGATATCTAGCAATGAGGGGGAAAATATCACAATATATCATTGATAATATTGTCAACTTGATTCAAGATGTGGCTTTGAGCATGATTCATGAGGTCCTTAATGAAATTTTATGTAATAACAACCTTCTGATAAAATTTTGACCGTGTGGCGAATAGGGTATCATCAATGTGGTCCTAAATCCAGGTTAAAATATCACATCAAACAATGTCCATAGTGGAATGAGGATCATAGCAAGGTGGTGGTCCATAGGTAGGGTGCAGTCTAGTTGGTCTACGAAAAGGTGGTTAGTTCTAAGAGGAATCAACTCCATACTTCTGATTATGGGAAGAATTTTTGGGAAAGGGATGTTTTCTACATGAAATCTAGCAGTCAATGTCGGTGTGCACTTAATACCTATGATGAGAGAAAAATAAAGGAGATGAAGCGGAAGGCTACATATCCTTTTTTGTTTGGTCACATTTGACCTCAACTTCAAGCTTTTTTATATAGCATCAATACACTCTACAATCATAAACATTATTCCCCCAGAGCCTCATGCCATGTGTAATATATCTTGATTTCTGTAAAATACTAAGGATTCATAAGGGAAAGAGGTAGAGATAAGTGTCTCATAGGCTACAGAGGGCTAGTAGTAGTATCTGAGGAGGGTACTAATAAAATGGGTGGGGATGGTACCAATAGATAAATGTGTCACTCACTCATGAAGGAACAGTAAATAAGATCATCACCCATGAGATCATTGTCTTTGTGGTCAAAACTAGTGACCTGATCATCCACTTCAGTAAGGGAAAATGGGTCAGATAAGTTGATGGTGGTATGTAGAAGCATAGTTGATGGAGAAATATGAGGCTTAGGTACCAATTGAGAAGAAGCTTCAATTATTTTTGAAGGTTCCTCTTGTACTAGGATGACATTCACATCATGAGAAAATTTGGTGTCAATGGTTTATTGGTAACGTAAGACTTCTCGATCACAAATGTAGGCATAGATATCCAAGTGAGGGTTGTTTAAAGCATAACCATTTCCATAATTTGATGAGGAGGCATCCACCGAACAATATTTTACTATGATCTATATTTGGACTACATGTTCCTACAAGGATTGTGGTGTCCATGAGATAATTATGGGAACCAAAGGCTCCTTCTTGCAAGGCCATAAGGAAGGAGGCAGCTGAGGTACAATGATTTCATGAAGATTGGAGGTATTAATTCTAAGTGTAACCTCATTGGGCTCATCATCATATGACTCCAAGAGATTGGGAGGCATGCACCTGACTAACTCAAGTTGACTAGAATTGATGCATTGAGAATCTATAGGGTAGTTAAAGTACTCATATTCTTGAAAGGGGATAGATGTTATTTTATCAAGTGTGGGGAGCTTGTATGTATCTTTTTGCTGAAGCGTATCATATTTCTAAGGGTTAGTTTCCCCTTGAATATTATAAATATCTCCTTAGTGAGAAAACTTCACACATTAACATGCAGAAGAGGTGATGACGTGCATACAATAATTCTAAGGCTTCCCTAGGAGAATGTTATAAGATAGAGGAAAATTAAAGACCATAACTTTGATGCAGATATTCCTAGGGGGAATGGTGATGTGTAACCAAATACACCCCATAGGAGGCATCTATTGGTAGTCATATCCTTGACAAGTGGTTCATGTAGATTTTTTTTTATTGATGGAATAACTCATATCCTTGATTAATTCTAATGAGGCCACACTCATGCCTTCTCCCTCATCAATGAGAGCACGCTTAACCATTGTATGACTGATCTGAACTGGGATGAAGAGAGGAGGATATTCTATGTAAATAAATAGCTCATATGGGATCATAGAGGCTATAGGAAAACAAATGCAAGAATGAGAATATGTAGTGAGATCATTATTAATGCAGAGTTCCTCACATTTTTGGCAGATTCTTTCTTCTGATCCATGCACTACGGTAATTTTCCCTAGAGAGGGAGGAAAAGGAATTTACTTATCAAATAGTGCATTCATGAGATTCTCATGATGGTGAGGCAACGTATATATGAGCTCTAAGAAGGGAAGTTCTTCAAGTGGATCCCACTCATTATGACTAGACTATGTTGTAGGCTAACAGTGTTGGGAGTCGTTAGAAATAAATCGTGAAGGAGTAGGGGTGATTAATGAGACTTCTAAAACTGATTTTTTTCAGTTCCTATACCATTGGCCCTACATGTTTGATTTACATAGGGGCCGATGGTGTCTGTAGATAGGCATACACATCCAAACACAATCGACTCTATAGAAGAATTTCCACAAGGTTCGATGGCATTTGAAGGAGGAAAATTCTTAATTCGATGAGCTTGATTTTGGGGTACAAAGGTATATATGACCTTGTGATTTTGAGTCTTGAATGTTACAGGGTATTCTAGTTGTACGTAAGCTATGACACATTTGACAATGTTAATTACAACTCTATTTTCAGGAGGAGAATCCATATCAACTACATTTTTCATAGCATTTGATTTCTTCTTATAAATTTTAACAACATTATGATTAGGCATAGGATTATAGAAGTTTTTTAGCTTCTCATTATCCTAGTTAATGGCTTCATGATGATCCTTTTTTTTTATTTGTATCAAGATCTTTGACCACTTCGGTCAAATGCTCTCGAGTGCTAGTGTCTAGTCAAAGTAGGGTCCTAAGAAGAAGCTAAGGACAGGAATTCTTAGTGCACAAAAATTTTCATTGGAGTAACCCCAATTAGCATGTCACCAACAAAACTTACTCTCATCATGGCAATGAGGAACAAGTCAAGAAGGATCTAAGATCATGGAAAATGACTTAGGTAAGTGGTGTTTCAACTCTTCCTTACTCTTTGGCTGATGATAGTTAGTATGACTCTTATTATTACTAAGTTGTTGGTCAATGTTAAAAAAATGTCATGTTTTAAGAAGTGACAAGAGGAAGAGTATCTAAGACTCTTTCATCTATCACATTCATATTTTTATAACGTTGAAATATTTAGACTTGTTTGTTAGATTGTGTCATGGGAGGAGATTTCTTGAGTTCCCTCATGAGATAGTCTTTTCTAGGATTTTGGTGGCAACTTATGAATTGGTTTTGATCCACTACTTGTAAATATTACTAAAGGCCTTGATATGAAGGGTAGGATTAGTAGACCCACCATAATATATGGAGCAATGCCATAAATATCCATGATAGCAATAAAGGGTGTTAAATACTCTTATTGGACTACTCACAAGCCTTTTTTTTTGGATAGGGGGTTGGATGATAGACACCTCGTTATAAACATTAGGAAAATGATGGGGTATGGTGCCCTGAGAGACCATTATAGGGCAGTTGACTAACTAAACCATGTTGGCTTGTATTTAGAAAAATTGAGCCATAGTAGCATATTGATGTTGGCTCATTTTGGTAATGAGTTGGAAAATGATGTTGGTAGGGTCGAAGTAGGAGGAATTTTTAGATGAACATACTTCAGTAGCTTTCCCCTTTTCTTCCCTATGATCAAGTTTTTATGAAATGAAATCAATTAGGCGTTTACTAAGCATTTCTTTTTACTCTCCTTTGTACTAGGGAAACTGAGATATAAACTTATAAATCTCAGGAGGAGGATTGAAGGTATCGTCATTCTGGTTTTCTTATTCTTCATCCTCAAGTGGGCTATTGTGGTGGGTGGAAGGCTACTTTCTAAGTGCTCCTAAAATGTAATAGTCCATATAGAAGGGAAACTTAGCTTTAGAATGATAATCACTTGAGAAAAGTATGTGTAATAGAGTTAGACAACCCTAGGCCCAGATATAACATGATGAAGTGATGATCTATATTATAAAATGTCTAAAAGTTAAAGCTACAGACACAATTGGTTGTACAAAAAAATGTACATAGGAGTTGAAGGTGACTAGGAGTAGATCTGGAATGACAAACAGGATCAGTCATGTAAACAGATCTACACAGGGGTTGAATGTGTTCATATGTGAGAAAATAGGAATAGACATGATTGCCCATGGGTGATGGTCTTTGTATAAACTATTTTTTGAAATTTTGTGGGTTTTTGGGTACTTAAATGAGATAAAATTTGGAAGTGGGTGCTTTTAACAAGCTATGCTTGATTAGAAGGTTATTAGGATTCATGTTGGGTTTGTCTGAACCTAATTTTTCACTTTTTTCTTTTAATCTTTCATATGTATTACTAACAATAATCCTTATGTAGATAATGGTTACTAATGCATCTATTTCCTGAGAAAGTGCCTTAAGGGGCCTGCTGGGAAGGGGGAATGATTATTCACGTAACCATTATGGGTTAGAGATGGTACATAGAGGGATTTTTGCTATTTTTCCTTAGCCTTATCTTGTATTAGGTATCCTTGTCCTCTTAGGTCTCATACATATCATATTCATGACTTATTTCTTGCACTTCATCATTTTTCACCTTGTTGATCATCTTTCATGACCCATGACACATTTCTTTTGCTTTTCATGACACTTTACTTTATTTTTACATCCTTGGCATACATGATTTCCTGTGGGTTATTTTATGGTGTCATATTTTCCCATGGACAATGTCATCACCCACATGGGATGGCATCCTATATATGCCTCCGCTTCACTTGAAATTTCAGAAGAAGAAAGGAACAAAAAGCTAAGATATCCAAACTACCATTTTCCATGTTCTTTTTTTCCATCTTTTCATTTGGTCACTTTGCTTTTGGTTTATCTTACATCTTCCTTGGATTGATTTAGACACTCTTATCTTATATGATTTCTTACATGGTTAGGTCAACATATAGTGAGTCAAGGACATGAATGGTCTTTCCATACTCCACCTATAATGCTTCTCAAGGGAGATAGATGCATCAGAAACCACCCTACAGGTACATGTGAGTTCTCTAACCCTTCTTTATCTTTTTGTATAGAGTGGTTCACTTCCTTCTTCATTGTACTATATTATTTTAGTATTGTAAATTATTGATGCTCGGTAGCTTATTACTCCTAGCACATATCAGCTCCTTAGATTTCATTTCAGTTATTTAATGTATGTTTATTATTTATCCATACCTCTCCACACCCAGCCACTGTTATCCTACTAATTTTCCTTCCTCTATCTTGACTACGGGCCTTGGAAACCCTAGGTTGACCTAGTGTAAGAGTTAATTCCCTCTAGATATACAACCCCAAAGCTCACTCTAGCCCCTTTAACTCTACCCCCTTGTATGCCAGTACTTATGTGTCTCCTACTCATTACCTCAAATACCATAGTTGAACAAATGAGTAAGACTACATGTTTTTGAGACACATTTTGGCCCACATACATTCTCTGATGAACCCAACATGAATCCTATAGACTTCTTGATCGATAAAAACTCATTAAAAACACCTATCTTCATTTATTGACTTCTCTTAAGTATCCAAAAACCCTAAAAACTTGTTTACACAGATACCGTCTCCCAGGGGTGATTCTATTTTTTTTTCTCATATCTAGATGCCTTTGGCCCCTGTGTGGACTTGTCTTACATGAATGATCTCATATGTTTAACTAGTTCTATTCCTATACACCTTCAGTCCATGTGTGTATTTTTCCTACAAGGATGATTTTGTCTATAGTCTACATTTCATGACCTTTTCTCATCCATATCAAAACTCCATCATGGATTATCTAGGCATGGGGTCCTCTAACTTTATTGTGCAATCATTTCCATAAACATACCATCCTGAAACTGAGTTTCCTTTTTGTATGGATTGTTGCGTTATAGGATTACCTAGGAAGAATCCTTCCACCCAACGCAATGTCCCACCTATGGATGAGGAGGAATAAATCCAAAATGATGATGTTTTTTACCATCCTTCTGAGATCCATAAATTTTTATTTCAATTTTCTCAATATAAAGGACAGTCAAAGGAGATTCTTAGCAAGCGTCTTCTTGATTTTTTCTCCAAACAACTTGACCATAGAGTAGAAAAGGGCAAATCCGCTAAAATAGGTTAATTTTAAAATGCCTCCAATTCTGATCCTACCAACCTCATTCTTCATATTATTGATAAAATGAACCAACAACAATCTTCCACTACCTTTCAACTCCTCCAAATACAAGCCAATATGGCTCAGTTAGTCAACTACCCACCAACTGGCTCTTGGGGCACCAAGCTCCCTCCTTCACCAAATGATTCTAATGGGGTGCCCATCACACAACCCCCATCTAAAATAAACTCTTAAGAGCATTCCAAAATGAGCCATTAATGCCTTTTATTACTAGTATAGAAATTGGTGGAATCATTCCATCTATCTCTTATGACGGGTCTACCAATCCCACTATTCACATCAAGGCCTTTGGAAATCTTTACAAAGAATGGATCATAACTAATTTGTATGCTTCCACTAAACTCTTAGCTAAGATACTTACAACAGATCTAGATTGGTATCATGCCTTTCCTCCCAATTCTATAGTTGCGCTAGAGTCCTTAGTGACAGCACTAGTGAGCGAGTTTAAATATAACAATATGCCTAAGAATAAAATCAATGCTTTCATCAATTGCCAACAATTAGAGAACGAGACAGTGCAAACTTTTACCAAGCATTGGAAGACCCTCACCACATGGGTGGAACATAACATGCCCAATTATAGCCTCTTTCAAATTTTCTTACGAGTACTTGAACCTCACCTTCAATACAAGGTGAGGTCCTTCTCTCCCGCCTCTTTAGAAAAAGCCTTTGAACAAACTAGAAGGAAATATTATATCATGAGGTAATTTTAGAAGTCTCCTTATAAGACACAAATTAACAAGAAATTTTAATTCCTTCAATGACCTAAAAACAAGAATGTGATGGATGACAAAGTCTCAGATACTCTTCCTCTTGTTGCTTCTTCAAATAGGACTATTTTTAATATTGACCAACAACCCTATAACAACAAGAATCAACTTAAATATCATCAACAATTAAGTAAGGTAGAGTAGAGGCATCAGTTTCCTAAGCCATTTACCATGATCTTGGATCCTTCTCAACCTATTCCTCATTGGCATGATGAGAGTAAGTTTTTTTGGTGGCATGCTAATTGGGGTCACTCACATGTAATTTTTGTGCATTGTGTATGGTTGTCATCAAATTTTTCTTAGGACCTAATTTTTATTATGATGTCATTACTCATGTCACTTGACCAAAGAGGTCAAAGCTCGTGACATGGCTTAAAATAAGGATCATCATGAGACCATCAATCATGCTAATGAAAAGGTGAAAATATTCCCTAAACTTATGCCTAATCATGATGTCACTGAAATATCTAAAAAGTAAGAGAATGCTACCATGATGTGGTTGACACATATTACCTTCCTGAAAATATAGTGGCAATCAATTATGTAAAACGTGTCATAGATTATGTGGAATAAGAGTATCCTGTAGCATTCCAACTTAAGACTCATAAGGTCATCTATCCTTCTATACCTCATAATAAAGTTCCCCAAGTCAAAAATATGCCTCCTCCAGACACCTTTGGCCCCTATAGAAACTCTCCTACATGTCCAATTATGTTTGGGAATGTCCCCTTGTCTACAAACACCATCTTCCCTTGTGAAAATAAAATGTATAGGGTCGATGGTGTAAGAAATGAACAAAAAACAATTTCATAAGTATTTTTAATTATCTCTGCTCCTTCTCACTCTATTTCTAAGGACTTGCGACACTCTCATCCTACTACATAGTTCAGTCACAATGAGTGGGATCCTATCAAAGTACATTCCTAGTCTAATTCCCTTCTTGGATCTCATGTGCACGTCACCTCACCATCCTCAGCATATCATGACTACATTGTTTTACATGAATATCCCTTTCCATCTCTCTTTGGGGTAGAGTCCTACATTACATGGCTTGGAAGAAAGTATCCATTGGTAGTGTAAGGAACTCTCTGTTTGTACTTGCCTTACCACAGATACTCATTATTACATTCACTTCCCCATAACTTCTATGATTTTGGAAGATATCTTGCTTCATGTAGATGATCCACCACTCTTCATCTCAATTCATATTGTTCACACTGTGGTTAATCCTTCTCGCATTGATGAGGGAGTAGGAACATGTGTGGATTCCTTAGATTTCATCAAGACTCTTGGTTACTCTATCGACAACCTAAAATCCATGTGAACTACTTGTCAAGGATACAACCACCAAAAAATGCCTCTGATGGGGTGTATTTTGTTACCCATCGTTCCCCCTAAGATTGTCCACATTAAAGTCATGGTATTAAATTTTCCCCTATCTTATAACATTCTCCTAGGGCGGCCTTAGACTCATCATATGTGCTTCATTACTTCTTTCGCATGTCAATGCAAGAAATTTTCTCGCCAGAGAGTCATTTATAAGATTCAAGGGGAAACTAACCCTTGGAACTATGATACACTTAAATAAAAGGGGAAATATAATCTCCCCATGCTTGAATAACTATCACCAATCCCATTTTGGGAATATCAGTATTTTAACTACCCCATAGATACTCGTCATAGCAATGACGGTCATCCTGAGTTGGTCAGGTACACACCTCCCAATATATTGGAGTCGTATGATGATGATATCAATGAGGCCACCCTTATAATCAACACCTATGGTCTTCCTGATCTCATCATATCTCATTTTCCTTATTCTTTGTGACCTCACAAGAAGGAACCTTTAGTTTCAGTAGTTATCTCACAAATCCCCTAGCCCCCATGATAGCATATGGTACAACTCGAAACCATACTCAAATCTTGTGTGGTGGATACTTCCATATTAGATTATGATGATGGTTACACTCTAGAAGACCCTCATCTAGCCAGTTATGCCCAGATTCGTGACAGGGAATTCCTATGTATACTAAAATTACTCATGATGTGAATATTGTCCTAGTATAAGAGAAAACTCCAAGCACAATTGATGATTATTCCCCACTCATTCTTCATTCTCAAAATTATCCACTATCTACACTTCCATATAATACCATAGATCTAACTAACCCATTCTCCTTGACAAAATAATGGGTCTATGAATTTGACTACAAAATCAATGATCTTATGGGTGACAATCCTATTTATCATTCCTCGATGGCTAGGTGACACATTTCTCCATCATTTCCATCCTCACCCATTACATTTGTACCCTAATCAAACACCCGTACTAGCCCTCTGCATTCTATGAAACCTATTTATCTTATGACTACTCAATCTTCTACAGTTGAGCCATATTGCATGTGACATGAGGCTCCGGGGCATGATGTCTGTGATTATAGAGCCTATCGATGCCATATGAAGAATCTTGAAGATGAGGTCAAACATAACTAAACAGATAAGGCTACATAACCTTATGCTTCATCTCTTCTCTTTTGTTCTCATCATGGTTATTACTCGCATATTGATGTCAACTATCGAGTTTTACGTAACAATGATCTTGTCTTTGAAACCCCTTCATGCAATCAAAAGTGTGGATTTGGTTTCTCTTAGAACCACCCACCTTCCCCTTAACCACTTATACCAAAACCTACATATGGGCCTCCATCTCACCCTGAGCCCTGCCCCACTCTCAATGATATTCATCATGATAGTCTCACTTGGTTGGAGGAATAGATAGACGATACCTATTTCTCCACGTGGTTGTAAGTACATCGATAGGTAGATATTACACAACATACTATTGAGAACCTTATGACCCATGCCTAAATCCATATTCTACATCAGGATGACGATATCATCACTAATACATTACGATCCTTTTCCCCCCATGGATAGTTATATTTGAGTACCTTAATCACATCTTACTTTATTTATTTGGCCTAATCCATCGCCTTTGCTTGGGCTCTCATCCCCTGCTTGGATTTTACACAAACATCTTCTACCTTTGTTTGGGTTCTCAATCCCCCTTGGGTTTATCACATTATCTCCAATATCTCAAAAAATATCATCCTTGTTTGGGTTGTTTTTTGCACTTTGATTCATCACTATCCTTGCCTTGACATACTACCATTGGATATCATGGCCTTTTTCCACCTCTTAGATTTTTTACATCATGTGAGTTGGGTTATCTTATCGATCCCCTTCTCACTGGCTTTCCCTAACTATGTCATTATCATTATTCCTAAGTACCATGGTATTATCACATACATATATGTGGAAAGCAAGAACATGATAAGCCAAATATCCAAATATCATTAAAAAATCATCATCATGTATATGTGTGTGTGTGTGTGTGTCGAATCATTTTCTTCCATAAAAAAAATCATACAAAAGGGCCCATCTAAAAAATAACTCAAGCACCCTCACCCCTATTGTGGGTCTCTGGATGCTTTGGGATGATGGTTCCATGCTATCATCTCTCACTATTTGAGCTAGGTATGCCTCCCTAGATCAAGCTTTAGAGGCCTCTCATTGTCCCATTTCCAACTGGGTCTCTAGTGAAGTAATCCTCTCCACAGTTCTTTAGGCATCTGCTAGGTGATCTGTCTGCTCCTGTATTAGAGCTTCTTGAGCCTACAATATACTATACAACATCACATATATGGTTTCCGATGCCTATGCATCTTTGTATCTCCTCAATTTCTTAAATTTATCTACCACTAATTTAAATGACTGCATTGAGTCCCCGATCAATGGTGATGTTGGATCCCCCATCATTACATTATCCTAGACATCCAATAAAGAATCCAAGATCTCATGGTGGGAACTCTCAATCAATGAGCCCACTCCTCCACTATACACTTTTCAAAACCAAACACTGACATATATCACTAAAAATATCATATACATCTATTAAAAATCATTTTACTAACATGTTATCAATCATACTGCTAACTAGCTTCCTTTTGTGCCTCAGCCAAATTTTTACACATTCTAGGCACTCAAAGTTTTTTGGGTATTGCTTCATCAGATAGATAATTCTTTCCCCTTTCCATAAAGGTAAGGAATTCCTCCTAACTCCTTGTATTTTTCAAGTTATGGCTCAGTGGAGTTTGGAGGGGAAATTTTCCTTGGGCGGGCCCGCAGAGGTAAGGAGGAAAATTTGCCAGGGGGTCTCGGGCCAGCGGAGCGGAGTTGGAAAATTTTCCAAGGAAATTGGTGGGTAGGCGGACCCACGGGGAAATTTTTGGCACTTATCCCTTTTGGGAAAAAAACTCAAAGGCAAATTTTGGCCCATAGGCCCACAAAGGATAATGAGGAAATAAATTGTTTGAGGCCCCGCACCAATCGAAAGGCACCACGTGTTAAGTCTACGTCGGCAGCACCAAGGTAGGGGTTGGAGGAAAGTTGAAATTTTTTGCCTATTTAGTCAAAAAGGCTGAAGGCATGAAATGAACCCATAGTCCCATCGACCAATAGGATGGCACCACGTGTCCACATCAGCAGCAGGGATCGGAGCAGTGGGAGGATTTTGGAATTTTTTTCAAAGTGGTGAAAAGTGCAAAGGTGAAAAATGAAACCACATTCCCACCAAGCAACCAGAAGGTTCCACGTGTCTCGGAGTGGTAGGGGCAAAGATATTTTTTGGAAAATTTTCCCAATTTGAAAAAAGAGGGAAAAAGGGAGGATTTTGGCCCGTTAACCCGAATTTTGCACTAATTTTGTCAATTTTGCCCTAAATCTTCAGATGGGCATATCTTTCTATCCAGAGATTAGATTTGGGAAAAATTAGACTCATTGGAAAGATCTTGATCTCCTCTATGCATTGGAGGCATAAAAACATCATTTTTTTTATAGGTTTTGAGGAAGAAAAATCTAGAAACATCTTTCATGCCTTTAATGTGAACCAGATTGCTTTAAATGAGTCATTTTTTGCTCAATCTGCCATGGTTGCTTTCTCCCACATGCCAAGGATGAAGAATCAACTCGATTTGATGGAAAAAAAACCCTAAAATTTCTTCTCACACCATTAAACCAAGATCAGATCTCTTTAAGAGATGTGTTTTGCTAAAATTCATCATTTTTCTTCCAACACGCAAAATAGAAATAGAGGAATCGATTTGACGGGTTTGTAGACTGATTTGAAAGGGATTAACATTGGATGGTTGAGTTAAATGATCTGATTTGCTCCCTCTTCTAACTTCTCTCTCTTTGCTATAGTTATAAATGGAAAGGATTCAATCCTTTGTTTTGTTGGACATTTTTCTCTTACAAGATCCCCTTTTCTCCTTAGTAAGTGGATTCATGGAGTTTCAGACCTCTCATATAGGTTGCAGCACATATTTTTCCTCCCTTCCATTGTAATGCATCATATTAAAAACTGGGAATGATAATGTATGCTCTGTGAATTATTTTTCAATCCTTTCATGTGTTATTATTGTCTTCTGATCCTTCATTATATCCTGGCAATTTGTGCATGTTCTGTGTTACATTCTTATGATCTATGTTTATTTACAAAACACAAGTTCATCACTCCTTTGGTGTATCACCATTTTCTCTTAGTTTTGTTTCCCCTTTTTTGCATCTTCAACTTTGTCTCCTTGGAATCTAGAGTAGGATTTAGCATTGAACCTCTGCAAAATTCATGCATACACCTAAATAGAGGGGTAAGAACCAGCTTTCTCTGGAGAGTTTTCTCACCTTGCAAGGTCCCACACCTTGGAGAAAACTCAATGTTGTGCAATCACACTAAATGACCCAATTCTAGACTGTAAATCTGAAGGTCATTTAGGGGTTGCTATAGATTTACACTAACAGTTTTGGCATGCCTGGTGGGACACTAGGGTTAGATATTTCATCTTCTCTTAGTGCCTCAGCAAAAACAACAAATCCAACACCATCGTGCACCACTAATAGTTTTGGCACACCCGATGGGACACTAGAGTTAGATATTTCATCTTCTCTTAGTGTCTCAGCAAAAACAACAAATCCAACACCATCGTGCACCACTAAAAGTTTTGGCATGCCTGGTGGGACACTGGGGTTAGATATTTCATCTTCTCTTAGTGTATCATGCAAAAAAAATGAATCCAACACCACCGTTTGCCACTAAAAGTTTTGTCACGGACGGTGGTACCTTAGAGGTCTCCCATTTCATTTTTATAGGTTGATGTGTTCTTGTGAAAATTTCAGCCTTTGGAGGCACTTGCAAACACATCTGGCGACTCCATGTGGTCAACAACCCATCTATGAAGTTACAGACCTACCTTTTCATTCATTTTCATTCATTCTTCTTTCTATCCCTTTCACTCTTTTCCATTCCATGAAGTTTTGCAATCATGACTTCATTTCCATCATGGAATTCACATTTACAGCAATAGTACATTCTACCTCCAACATGTTTTACAACTCCTTCAAATCAGCATTTTGAACAAATTCAAAATCATCATGCTTACTCATCTGAGCAATGCCAAAATCATTTTGGCTATGAAGCATGTCAAGCATAAGGGTACGCAGATTTTGAGGGCAGTCAAGAAGATAATGTTGGTTTGCTGGAAAAGATCCAAAAAATGGAGGCAAACATGGAGCAGTTAAGAGCTACAACTCAAATGAAGGCTTTCAGAATTGGTTGTAGGGCACCTTATCCATGGGTTGGCCCTTTCCCAAGACACTTCAGCCCTCAGGAGAAGTTGGACTTCATGGTGGAGATGCTGCCCCAACTTGTACAATGGACTGAAGAGATAGGGTCCTATGAATTTGGTGTTAAGGAACCTTGTCAATGGGTAAGCTATACACCATCATCTAGTTTTTCTCTTTTCATTCCTCAAGCAACACCATCACATTTTGAATGCCAAATTCCAAATCCAACCCATTCTACTCCAAATGTTGGTTTCATTTCTCCATCTCCTAATCTTCCACCTCATCTCAGCTCTTCAATCCTTTTCCCTTCCAAACAGCCATCCCCTCTAAAGAAACAATAATTTCTACCTCCTCCACCACCAAAAAAATTGCAAAATCAATTGAGTTACAACCCACCCCTCCTCTTGCATTCCTAAATCCATGTTCAGAAGATAAAAATCAGAATTTTAGTTAAGGAAAATAGCAGCAAGAAGAAGATCCAAACAAGGATGAAAAGATCAAAATTTTGTTGAACTTGGCTCTTAAATTCGGGATAACAAAAATCCCCTTGATGGTTAAGCCTACAAAGGAGGTAAAGGTTGAAGAACAAGTGGTGGCCAAGACTGATTTTATAGCAGAAAGGAAGCAAGAAGATCAGTCATCAAGTTACTCAGAGTATAGTGTCCATGTTGGCACTCTGCTGGAAGAAAATGTTGATCCAATAGAAGTTGCACAATCAGCCATGGAAGAGGAAAGAAAATCAGCTCAAAGTCCCATTGGAAAGGAGAAAATGGTTAAGATCAAATCAGAGTTGAAGCCACTCAGTGAAGAAAGCATCGTTAAAGATTCCTTGCATTCATTTGAAGGGCCTATTTTGGTTAATGAACCCGTGATGGAGGAGGACCATACAGTTTTAGAGGCTCCAAGTGAGGAGCGGGCCATAGAAGAACCTTCAGTTATTCCTTCCACTTCATTTCTCTCAAGCTCTAACATTGGAGAAGAGTTTGATCTTTCAAACTTCATGTTGGAGGATGAAAGAAACCATGGTAAATAATTTGTTGATCAAGAGAACACTATGGAGGAAGTTGAACATTTGCAGTAGGACAGCAATGAGGAAATTTATCTATTTGATTTGGAGGATTGTTTTGATGGAGAGGAACTAGTTGAAATCATACCATTTTCTCCTTCATCATCCATCTTACAAATTCTTGAGCCTATTTTCATGGAGGAGAGCATTCATTTCCAGCAGCCTGCATTCTACGGTAGCTCTTTGGAATCAAGTTTGGAAGATATTCATCTTCCATGTTCTTCACTGGAAGAGGAAGGAAAAGAGCAGAAAAGTTTCATCATTCCTTCCACACCATTCACCCAAAGAGGTCTACAAGAAGACTCCATTTTTGGAGTGAAAAATCAGAGCAATGGGCATATCAAATGGATTGGACTTGCCCAATCAGGTACTTGGCTTCATTGGAGCCAAAGGAGAAGCCAAATCTAGTCATGTCCATTTTAGGGCATGAGGATGATATGCAAAGCACCAAGAATCAGCTGCCATACCTCTTCAGTCTAAATGTAGAGCAACTAAAAGAGGTATTCAATTTGTTTTCAGCTGATACCTTATTGATTTGGGTAGAAGAACAACTTCTTGTTGATTTTCCACTCATCCAACCAGCCATGATCAGCTCCAAATCATTTGTATGGCTGCCAATTTTGAACAAGGGAAGCTATTTTGCACAACCAGTTGCAGGGTTTGTTTAGCTTACCTTTGCTTCTAGTTAGAGTAGAGTAGGTAGGTTTTCTTTCAGCAAAAGAAGTGCTTGTGCACACTCTATATACACCACTTGGGGTATGTATGATTTCCAAATTTTTACATAGTTTTTTGGTGTTGTTTTGGTTGCTCTTGCATAGTGCATTCAATGGCTTTTGGAGAGGATCAACTCCAAGTTTCAGTTGGTTTCCAAGTGGCTCAGAGGTCATATTTTCATAGTTCAAATAAGATTTTGTTATCAGGCTTGACTCTATGCCTAATGAATGCTTCAAAAGGCCACTAATCATTCATCTAGCAGGCAGATGACCCCTGAGATTCGCCAAATTGTTAACCAAAGTAAGCTCCCTCTTATTTTGGGTTAACTAGCTTCCTTTTGTGCCTCAGTCAATTTTTTACACATTTAAGGAACTCAAAATTTTCTAGGTATTGCTTCATCAGATAGAGAATTATTTCCCCTTTCCAAAAAGGTAAGGAAGTCCTCCTAACTCCTTGTATTTTGCAAGTTATGGCTCGACGGAGTTTGGAGGGGAAATTTTCCCTAGGTGGGCCCACGGAGGTAAGGAGGAAAATTTACCACGGGGTCTCGGACCGACAGAGTGGAGTTGGAAAATTTTCTAAGGAAATTGGTAGGTAGGCGGACCCATGGGAAAAAATTTGGCACTTATCCCTTTTGGACAAAAAACTCAAAGGTAAAATTTGGCCCACAAGCCCGCAAAGGAGAATGAGGAAATAAATTATTTGAGGCCTTGCACCAATCAAAAGGCGCCACGTGTCAAGTCTACGTCGGCAGCACCAAGGTGGGGGTCAGAGGAAAGTTGAATTTTTTTACCTTTTTGGTAAAAAAGGTTGAAGGCATGAAATTAACCCGTAGTCCCATCGACCAATAGAATGGTGCCACATGTCCACATCAGTAGTGGGGATTGGGGCATCGAGAGGATTTTGGAATTTTTTCCAAAGTGGTGAAAAGCTTAAAAGTGAAAAATGAAACCACATTACTGCCAAGCAACTAGAAGCTGCCACATGTCTCAGAGTGGTGGGGGCATGGAGATTTTTTGGAAAAAATTCCCAATTTGAAAAAAGAGGGAAAAAGGGAGGATTTTGGCCCACAAACCCGAATTTTGCCCTAATTTTGTCAGTTTTGCCCTAAATCTTCAGATGGGCATATCTTTCAGTCCAGAGATCAAATTTGGGAAAAATCAAACTCATTGGAAAGATATTGATCTCCTCTATACATTAAAGGCATAAAAACATAATTTTTGTAGGTTTCAAGGAAGAAAAATCCAAAAACATATTTCATGCCTTTAATGCTAACCAGATTGCTTCGAACGAGTTATTTTTTGCTCAATCCGCCATGTTTTCTTTCTCCCAGATGCCAAGGATGAAGAATCAACTTGATTTGATGCGAAAAAACCCTAAAATGTCTTCTCACATCATTAAACCAAGATTAGATCACTTTGAGAGCTGTGTTTTGCTAAAATTCATCATTTTTCTTCCAACACGCAAAACAGAAATAGAGGAATCGATTTGATGGGTTTACAAGATGATTTGAAAGGGATTAATGCTGGATGGTTGAGTTAAATGATCTAATTTTCTCCCTCTTTTTCTTTCTCTCTCTTTGCTTCAGTTATAAATGGAAAGGATTCAATACTTTGTTTTGTTGGACGTTTTTCTCTTATAGGCTCTCCTTTTCTCCTTAGCAAGTGGATTCATGAAGTTTCAGACCTCTCATATAGGCTGCAACACATATTTTGCCTCCTTGCCATTGTAATGCATTGTATTAAAAATTAGGAATGATAATGCATGCTCTGTGAATGATTAATCAATCCTTTCATGTGTTATTATTGTCTTCTGATCATTCATTATATCTTGGTAATAAGCGCATGTTCTGTGTTATGTTCTTATGATTTTTTTTTATTTTCAAAACAAAATTTCATCACTCCTTTGGTGTATCACCGTTTTAGCTTAGTTTTGTTTCCCCTTTTTGCATCTTCAACTCTATCTCCTTGGAATCTAGAGTAGGATTTAGCATTGAACCTCTGCAAAATTCATGAATACACCTAAACAGAGGGGTAAGAACCAACTTTCTCTGGAGATTTTTCTCACCTTGCAAGGTCCCACACCTTAGAGAAAACTCAATGTTGTGCAATCACACTAAATAACCCAATTCTGGATTGTAAATATGAAGGTCATTTAGGGGGTGATGTAGATTTGCACTAACACATACCTCACTTCCCAAGTCTCTCCACGACAGTCTCATTCTCTCCTTGATAGCCCAACACCACCTCCACCTCATCATCACAAATGTTAGTACCATAGTGACTGATAGCGGTGAATCAGTCATACAAAAACTTTTCTTTCATTTAGAATAACTTACATTCATCACTCTAATAAACCATTCAACATGCATGAGAGAACACAAGAACACTAGATATAAGGTGGGAAACCCTCGAGGGGAATAAAATCCACTGAAACTTTACATATATTACATAACACAAAGGAATTTAGTGAAGAACCAACTTCACAAGGAGCACCAACCCCTGGTTTATTAGGGCACTAACCCTATAAGGAACACCAACCCATAATTTAGTGAGGAACCAACCCCATAAGGAGGATACAACCCCTTGAGATGATTAAAAACCCACCTAGCCACCTGAAATGAATGATGACCTAATGTCCTTGCTATTCCAACAACTGATTGTGATCAGTAGTTTATCTCTTCTCACTCAAAACCCTCTCAAACAACTCTTTCTCCTTCTTCACTCAAACTTGCATTATATCATGATGATTAGTTTTGATGACCTTGAAACCCTTCTAATATTCCCTTCTCAACTTCTCATCCTCTTCTCTAACCTTTTCTTGACCCCTCACAAAAATTCATACACTTCTCTCTAGTTTGTTTTCATCTCCATAGTTCAAATGAGCACATACACCTTCACTTTTATACATGACTCATCACAAACACAACCATAGGTTGGCTAAAACCATTAAGTTCAGTCATAAAAACTTAAAAACACATCTACACATTCATATAAATCATTTAAATGGACATTAGAGGTTGGCATAGGTCATTCACACACACATTTTCTCAAGGCTTCTCAATTAGGCCTAAAACTAGGTCTTCATCTCTAACGAATGCTTCTTGGAATTTAAGGGCACATAACAGCTTCACCAAGACTCAAAAAACTTATGACACATCATAAAAACCTCTAATACACCTTATCCATATACAAGAACCTCTGAAACATCATTCTTCATCATGGCACATTCCATCATGAAAACAACATCAACTAGGTCTCAAGCATCTAGAAATCAGACTCGGAAAGTAAACAACTTCTCATAACAAAACAACTCATCATGTAATAAATTACACATCATTATAAGTATCATGATTTCATATATCTTTAAAATATCATTATAACATTTAACTCATGGCACAATACCCCCAAATTCATGTAACTCTAAAACTGCTCCAACTGGGTTTTAGCCCTTAAGAACCAGTGTTTAGCTCAACATCTTATAACACCTTAAACATCACTTTCAATGTCAACCACAACTTGGAACACATCAAGGGAAACCTGATACACCTCTTAAAGTAATCAAAACCATATGTCACATGGATAATATCATGTAAAATATCTCACACACCTTCATACCTCCATGACTAGTTTTAGTTCTTAAGGCCAAAAGCAGTAGGGCACATTGGAGGACATGTTTCTCAAAAAAATTTCATGAGAACTTAAAATTCATTCCACACTTGATCTTACAATTGGATTTGTATCTTGATCCTTGTAAAACAATATTATATATGTAAATCTTCTCAAAATTAGAGTTTTTTGTACTTTACTAGCTGACCTAGAGCATACAAATATAACCAAGATGACCTCTGAAGATTCCTCTAATACCCTAAAGCTTCACATTTGATTTCCCATGAAATTTTAAGACCATACTATGCATTTCTTTCCTATCTCTTTGTTTTTAGGGTTTTAGGAGGGTTTCATACCTACTCTACCTCTTAACAATCATTCATAAAGTTATGGCATCTAAATGAATCCAATATTCTTGAAAAGTGATCTTATCTCCATGCCCTATCATCCACCTAAGGCTCAAGAACCCATGTATAACACACACGTGTTGGTGAGCATTCAAACTTTCCTATCAATATGGGATTCACACTTTTGAGAGCTCAATATAGCTAAAAACATTGTTTCTTGTTTTGTCATGATCCTCCTAACCTGAAATTATGCTCACACCTCTACAATAACCTCCTTGATTTCATCCAGTGGTAATCTTTGCATGCACATACCTGAAACTATCTAGACACCATGACTTACCCATGTCTTCTAACCTTGTCTTCAACGCTTTTCTTCAAAATGACTTTTAAACTTGTAATGTACCTCTGAAATATGACCTTCTAGACCTCCTAAACCTTCCATGCAACCTCAAAATGTCTTACACATGCTCATACAAGTATTATTTGCTCCATATCTCCTTTAACCATGTCATCTGTTATGCACTAGGTCTAGGATTAGGCCTACTTAGGATTGTATCACCACATGACTCTCATGGATTGACCTTTTCAACATCTTATTGACTCATAAACACTTCTGACACATCATATTAAGCATATTAGATGTCTTAGAAACCTCTAACCATATTTGGTGCTCTATCACTTTTTTTTTTTACCATGCCTAAAGAACCATGCATGCATGCCAAGACATCATGCCTCTTTATCTATTATGACACCTCATTACTTCACTACCAATAATCTTTCATCTTATTTTATGGATGACACCTCATGGAAACACCTATGCCACCTAGACTCCTTTTGACACCAATGAAAGCAACACTAATACAATTCCTAACAATCTCCCCCTTTGTAATTGATGGCAACCATATTTAGAAACATTGATGCAAACCACACAAGCAATCACCTTCAGACTTATTTTCATGTTTCTAATTTCACTCTCCCCCTTTGACCTTTAATGAAAAAGGATACTATGCCAATTCAAAATGAAAATCAATGAAAACAATGCACTCAACACATACTTACTTGTCATGTTATAGTAGGTATTACCTTAGCTCATGTTCACCTAGGTACTTTATTTACCTTTATTGTATTTATCCTCACCCACTTATGTGTGTGGATATTTCTTTTATATTATTTAGATATTATGAGATATTATCTAGTTGTTAGGTATAGTTCTTTTCTTGATCTATGGTATTGACTAGTTCTTTCCTTGATCTATGGTATTGACTAGATCCTTGATGTCTAGTTCTCTCTTAAATCTATGGTCTTGACTAGTTATTTGATGACTAGTTATTTCCTTTATTTATGGCTTGATCTACAACCTTGACTGTTAGATTGTTATTCCTTGTCTATTTAAGCAAGGCCCATTCTCAATGTATTGCATTGAGTTCCATAATAATATATGATATTGTTCCTCATTTGTTTGCAAAGGTTTTATGTAAAGTTATTCTGGAAAATTTCTTTCATCTTATTAATCGTGATGTTTGATTAGCATCTGTGTTCTTGGCTTGGCACGATCTGGTTATTATTCATTTCATGTCCCCCCCAGTTCACTTTCTCTTTTTTGTCTACAAATGCAGCAGATGATCCATGGACCTAGTATGAACATCTTTAATGTTCCCTCTTATCTTGTGCATACCTAATTGACTTCAGAAACATGAGTTTGGTTCTTTGAAACACTGCAATATCAACTTTTTCTCTACAACATTGACTGATCTTCAATCCTTCTAAGACAACATAGCTCCACCTAGAATGGTACACTCTATAACCTTGGTATTGACACTAGCTCTAAGGTGGACACTCTTCATACTATCATAAAACTCTATACATCAACTGAAACTCTCCATTTGTAACTATTTGAAGTTATAAACATGACTCCCCCTAGAGGAATGCACTTTGACTCAGCTTCAAAACCTGTATAATCACAACTTACTCCCCCTGGCCTAAATCATTTTCTCATACTTATTAAAAAACTTACAGCATGTATCATTCTTATTGTAGACAACATTTTTAATCCACATCACTTCATATGAAGCACAACCTTATCATGTGAATACCAATCTCCTTCATGGATCAAAAACATTTGTACCTTGATCATCTTTTAACTATTCATATCTCCATACAAGATATTTATAGACCTTAAACATTATCTACCATATTTCTTAGGATACATTCATGACTTGGCACAAATCTCCCTTGGATGATGCATCCTTAACAACATATATCAGATGAAAATACACACCAATCTAATTGACAGAATCTTCAAGAGACAACAAAAACAAATGTTCATACCTTTACACTTTTTCACAACTTCTTGAAGTAGATTACTCATTGACTTTCTCCCCTTGATGTTTTGACCCTTTTAATGACTGTTAAAGGCAAGAATCACACCCGCCTATTTTTGGTCTTCTTGAATCAATTTTGAAGTGTTGGAGCTCGAACGGTTAAGTTTGGAGACTTCAGGAGCATTCTGCAGTCGTTTGTTGTGACGTTGTTGTGTAGTCGATGTGTCGTTGCTGCGACGTTGTTGTTAACATGTTGTTAATTGGTTGTTAATGTCGGGACTATTTTTCCAGCCGTGGGAAGTTGAAAGATCATGACTTTCAAACTTCTAGGGTCAGCTTTAGGACTTCTTAAAAGGATTTTAATCCTATAAATAGAGGTGTTAGGGTATCTTGAAGATATCTTGAGTGTTCAAGAGGTCTTGAGTCTTAATGATCAAGAGGTGATCAAGAGTTATCAAGGTTATGCAATTGGGTGTCAATTGTGGTTTAGATGTGGTTTAGCATCTTTGGAATTCTGTTGTGAGTTCATAACTGAGAGAAGACTGTGAGAGTTGTTTTACTCTTGTTGATAATAAAATTTGAGCAAGTTCTTGGTGGACGTAGCCCACATTGGGTGAACCACGTTAAATCTTGTCTTGTCTTCTTTTGTGCATTATTTATTTATGTTGTTATATTTCTGCAAGTATAATTCTTCTATATAGTTTCCTACTATTGTGGTTTGAGGAATTGTTTCCACATACTTGTTCTCTAATTCCTAACAATTGGTATCAGAGCTTTGGTGGTTTTTTTGCTGAAGTTATAAATCACAGGGAAAGTTAAGCTTGAGTGGGAGCTATGGCAGATGAGGGAAGATCGAGGGTTGAGAAGTTCAATGGGAAGAACTTTGGTTTGTGGAAGATGTAAATGGAGGATTACTTATATCAGAAGGACCTCCATGTTCCTTTGGCTGGAAAAGAAAAGAAACATACAGCCATGTCGGATGAGGATTGGGAGTTGCTGGATAGAAAGGCACTCGGGGAAATTTGTTTATGCCTTGCATCTTTGGTTGCTTTCAACATATCATAGGAGAAGACCACGGAAGGTCTCATGAGTGCATTGGGGAAGTTATATGAAAAACCCTCTGCCTCTAATAAAATATTTTTGATGAAAAAGTTATTTAATATGAAGATGTCTGAGAATGGTTCTATTGCTGATCATTTGAATGAATTTAATACGGTTGTGAGTATGTTAAACTCAGTAAAAATTGACTTTGATGATGAGGTCAGGGCTTTGTTGATTTTGTGCTCCTTACCAGATAGCTGGGACAGCTTGGTTATGGTTGTAAGTAATTCAGTCTCTAATAATTCAAAGCTGAAGTTTGAGGATGTAATAGGTGTGATCCTAAGTGAGGAAATGTGAAGGAAGAGCACTGGAGATTATTCTACTTCTGAAAATTCTTTGATGGTGGAGAGCAGAGGGAGACAAAAGAATAGAGGGAAAGGTAACTGTGGGAAGTTGAATGATCGTGGAAGGTCAAAGTCCAAGAGTAAGTTAGAATGTTGGCACTGTGGGAAGGTTGGTCATGCTAAGAAATATTGTTGGGCTCTTCGGGATAAGAAGAACAAGAAGGAGGAAACTAAAGAGGTAAATTTGGCAGTAGGTGATGTTTGTCAAGATGCCTTAATTCTTTCTTTAGATAATATTGTTGAATCTTGGGTGTTAGATTCAGGGGCTTCTTTCCATGCCACCCCACATAGACATTACTTTACTGATTTTGTTCAAGGTGATTTTGGACATGTATATCTTGGTGATGATGAACCATGCAACATAGTAGGGAAAGGTTGTGTTTGGGTGAAAATGTAGAATGGGAACACATGGCTACTTAAGGATGTCAGGCATGTGCCTAAGTTGAGGCAGAACTTGATATCAATGGGACAACTGGGTAGTGATGGTTGTACGGTTAGTTTTACAGTGGATTCTTGGAAGGTTACCAAGGGAGCTCTTGTGGTTGCAAGAGGTAAGAAAAATGGTACTTTGTATTTAACCAGTGGTGCTGATTATTGCAATTTAGTTGCTGTAGATGGAGATGCAACTTTGTGGCACCAGAGACTTGGTCATATGAGTCATAAGGGCATGCAGATTATAAAGGACAGGTTTCTAGATTAAAGGAGTTAGATTTGGACTTCTGTGAGGACTGTGTTTATGGGAAATAGAAGCGGGTGAGATTCCTCAAGGTTTGGACCTACCAGGAAGGAGGGTAAGTTGGAGTTAGTGCATATAGATGTATGGGGGCCAGCTAAGGTAAACTCTATTGGTGGTTCATGTTATTATGTCACTTTCATTGATGATGCAACTAGAAAATTTTGGGTATATTGCATTAGAAAGAAATCTGATGTGTTTGAAACTTTCAAAAGATGGAAAGCCTTGGTTGAGAATGAAACAGGTCTCAAGTTGAAATGTCTCAGGTCAGATAATGGAGGGGAATATTGCAGCAATGAATTTCTTGATTACTGTTTGGTAAATGGGATCCGCAGGCAAAGAATGGTTCCAAATACTCCACAGGAAAATGGAGTGTCAGAGAGAATGAACAGGACAATCATGGAGCATGCTAGGTGCATGAGGTTACATGCAGGGCTGCCACTCATGTTTTGGGTGGAAGCAGTAAGCACAACTATTTATCTGATTAACAGAGGACCCTCTATGGCCTTGGATGGAGGTATACCTGAGGAGGCTTGGTCTGGTAAGAAAATTGATTACTCATTTCTTAGAGTATTTGGATGTGAGGTATTTGTTCACATTGATAAAGATGATAGGACCAAGTTAGAGGCTAAGTCTGAGAAATGCACCTTTGTTGGATATGGTGAAGATGATTTTGGTTTCCGTGTTTGGAGTCTTAAAGACAAGAAAATATTTCGGTCTAGAGATATTGTCTTTAATGAAAAAATCATGTATAAAGATCAGTTGCAGGAACAGAAAGAGAAATCAAAGAAAGAATACACAGTGTTAGAGGACATTGTAGACAACAAGGTGTCCAAGGGGCCGGTTCAGTTACAGCATGTTCTGGCACAGCCAGTTCAGGTACCTACTCATCAGGAACCCCAAACTCCTGAGGTGAGAAGGTCTTCTAGGGTAAGAAGGGAACCTAAATGATTTACTCCATCTTTGAATTATTTATTGCTCACTGACAGTGGAGAGCCAGAGTGCTTTGAGGAAGCAGTGCAGGTGGATGCCAGGAAGAAGTGGGAGCAGGCCATGGATGAAGAGCATAGATCTCTTATGGAAAACCAGACTTGGGATCTGGTGGAGCTACCCAAGGGCAAGAGAGCATTACAGAACAAGTGGGTGTATAGAATCAAAGAGGAAGATGGAGGCAGGAAATGATACAAGGCCCGGTTGGTGGTCAAAGGATTTGCACAGAAGAAAGGTATAGACTTTGATGAAATTTTTTCTCCTGTTGTTAAAATGACTTCTATTAGGACTGTTCTTGGTTTAGTTGCAGTAGAAGACCTGCACTTAGAACAGTTGGATGTGAAGACTACATTCCTTCATGGTGAGTTGGAGGAGGAATTGTACATGCAGCAGCCACAGGGTTATGAGGTCAAAGGGAAGGAGAGGTTAGTGTGTAAATTGAAGAAGAGCTTGTATGGCCTGAAACAAGCTCCACGACAGTGGTACATGAAGTTTGACAGTTTTATGCAGGAGCAGGGTTACTCCAGGTGTCACTCAAACCATTGCGTGTACATCAAGAAGTTTCTTGATGGTAGTTATATTATTCTGTGCCTGTATGTAGATGATATGCTTGTTGTAGGGAAGAACATGCAGGAAATAAAGGTACTCAAGAAGCAGCTAGGTGACTCCTTTGCTATGAAGGATTTGGGGGCAGCAAAACAAATCCTTGGTATGAGAATAACTCAGAACAGGAAGGAGATGAAGTTGGTATTATCTCAAGAAGAGTACATAAAGAAGGTCTTGGAGAGGTTTAGTATGTAGGATGCTAAACTGGTTGGTACTCCTTTGGCAGGTCACTTTAAATTATCAAAGGAGCAGAGTCCCAAGACTGAGGAGGATAGAATACAGATGTCTAGGGTACCGTACTCATCAGCAGTTGGTAGCTTGATGTATGCTATGGTATGCACTAGGCCTGACATTTCCCATGCAGTGGGAGTAGTGAGCAGGTTTATGAGTGATCCAGGTAGAGAGCACTGGCAGGCAGTAAAGTGGATCCTTCAGTATTTGAGAGGGACCATGGGAGTAGCATTGTGTTTCGGTGGATCAGACACTACATTACGTGGATATGTAGATTCAAACATGGTAGGAGATTTAGACAGCAGGAGGAGCACGACAGGTTATGTATTTATGGTTGGTGATACAGCAGTGAGTTGGATTTCATGGTTATAAAAGGTTGTGGCTTTGTCAACCACAGAGGCTGAGTATGTTGCTGCCACAGAGGCAAGCAAGGAGATGATTTGGCTATAGCAGTTGCTTGATGAGTTGGGTCATAAGCAAGAAGTTGGGAGACTACACAGTGATAGTCAGAGCATTATTCATTTGGCGAAGAACTTCACTTTCCACTCTAGGACAAAGCACATTCAGCTGAGATATCATTTCATCAGGACAGCTTTGGAAGAAGATAAGTTGAAGCTGGAAAAGATTCATACCAGTCAGAATCCTTTAGATATGATGACCAAGGTGGTCACAAGGGAGAAGTTGAAGTTATGTTCAACTTTGATTGGCCTTCATGGTTGATAATGAAGGGTTAAGAACTTTTCTCAGTGGAAACAGTCTCCAAGTGGGAGATTTTTGGGGTGTGGAGCCTATTTTTGGTCTTCTTGAATCAATTTTGAAGTGTTGGAGCTCAAATGGTTAAGTTTGGAGACTTCAGGATCATTCTGCAGTTGTTTTCCGTGACATTGTTGTGCAGTTATTGTGTCGTTGCTGTGACATTGCTATTAACATGTTGTTAATTGGTTGTTAATGTCGAGACTATTTTTCCAGCCGTGGGAAGTTGAAAGATCATGACTTTCAAACTTCTAGGGTCGGCTTTAGGACTTCTTAAGAGGATTTTAATCCTATAAATAGAGGTGTTAGGGTATCTTGAAGATATCTTGAGTGTTCAAGAGGTCTTGAGTCTTAATGATCAAGAGGTGATCAAGAGTGATCAAGGTTATGCAATTGGGTGTCAATTGTGGTTTAGATGTGGTTTAGCATCTTTGGAATTCTGTTGTGAGTTCATAACTGAGAGAAGACTGTGAGAGTTTTTTTACTCTTGTTGATAATAAAATATGAGCAAGTTCTTGGTGGACGTAGCCCACATTGGGTGAACCACGTTAAATCTTGTCTTGTCTTCTTTTGTGCATTATTTATTTATGTTGTTATATTTCTGCAAGTATAATTCTGCTATATAGTTTCCTACTACTATGGTTTGAGGAATTATTTCTGCATACTCGTTCTCTAATTCCAACATAGTTTTCTTAGACACACTTATAGCATTGGTATTTTCACAATAAATAGGATTGGTTCCATCACATCAACCTTGTGGTCTTCTAGGGTGTGTCTCATATATAGGACTTGTGCACAACATAAATTAGTTGTTATATACTTAGCTTCACAAGTGGATAGGGAAACTAATTATTTCTTCATACTCGCAACAGATAAGACACTTACCAACAAAGAAGGCTCCTCCACAAGTACTTCTCATATCATCAAGACTACCTTCCCAATCAGCATCAGTAAAGGCTTTCAATTCAAATTTTCACTTCTTGGGTACCATAATCCATGCTCATTAATTCCCTTAAGATACCTAAATATCATTTTTACTACTTACAAGTTAGTCTCCTTTGGATCCACTTGAAATCTTCCTACAAGACCTATAACCTGTAAAATGTCAATCTTGGAAGTAGTGGCATACAATAAACTACCAATCATGGACTTGTATTTTTTATTCACTATGGGTGAGTTTTCTTCCTTTCTCAATTTTCATCTTGTGACCATAGGTGTCCCAATAGGCTTACATTCCTCCATTTGAAACTTATTCAACATTTTCTTTATGTATTTTTCCTATGATATGAATATACCTTCCTTTGATTTATTAACCTATAGTCCTAGAAAGAAAGACAGTTCTCCAAGCATGGACATCTCAAATTTATTTTTCATAACTTCTGCAAACTCATGTGTCATATTCTCATTGTTCCCTCCAAAGATGATATAATCTACATAAACCACTATAATCAATAGGTGTCCTCCTTCATTATTTATGTACATATTACTATCAGCTACACCTTTCTTAAATCCTTGTTCAGCTAAGTACTTTTCTAATCTCCCATACCAATCCCTAGGGGATTACTAAAGGCCATAGAGTGCCTTTTATATCTTTTAAACATAGTCTTTTCCATCTGTTAATGAGAATCCATCAGGTTACTCAATATATACATCTTCCTCTAGGTTGACATTTAAGAAACAATATTTAACATCCATTTGGTATACTTTGAATCCTTTGTAACCTGCATATGCTAAAAAAGTCTAATAGCCTCTATCATAGCCATTGGTGCATAATTTTCATCAAAATATATTCCCTCAACCTGTGCATATCCTTTGTAAACAAGCCTATCTTTTTCCCTTATGACTTCATCATCCTCATTTAGTTTTTTCATGAATACCCATTTGGTTCCAATAACATTCATGTTATTATGCCTAGGTACTAACTCACATGTTTTGTTTTTCTCTATTTGACCAAGTTCACCATTCATATATTTTACTCAACACTCATCTTTACTTGCCTCTACAACATTTTTGGGTTAAATTTTAGATATAAATGCAATATTGTCTTAGTTCATAAGACTTGCCAATTTTCTCTTTATTGTTATATCAGCATCCTTCTTGCCTATGATTTGAGCTTCAGGATGATCTCTTCTGATTTTTCTTAAGGAGGATTTGGTGTCTTATCTCTCTTCTTCTTCATCTTCTTATTCCTCTTCAACTTTATTTACAAATTATTATTCTTCTTTAGATTATGTCACTTTTGGTGTCTCTTTTGACTTGGATTTAGATCTCATGGGATAGGATTCATCAAACTTTACATATGCACTTTCAACCACCATTCGCAACCTTTTTTTGTAACATTTTTAAGTTGTAATATTTGAGGAATATCCTAAGAATATTCCCTTATTATATCTAGATTCAAATTTGAATAGGTTTTCTTTAGTCCTCTTGATGAAGCACCTACACCCAAAAACTCTAAAATTTTCTATATTTGTAGGTATGCCATTCCATAACTCATATGGATTCTTGTCACCATTTATCCTTATCTAACATCTATTGAGAATGTAGATAGTTGTATAGATTTACTCTTTCTAATATCCATCAAGTAATTTACATTCATTGAGCATAGTCATATCCATCTTCTTAACAATCATATTCTTCCTTTCCACCACACCATTTTTCTGAGGTGTTATAGTAGCTGAGAATTCCCTCCTAATATCATGAGTCTCACAAAAATCATCAAATAGTTCAAACCAAAACTCACCTCCTCTATCTGATCTAATGCTTTTGATCCTTCCATTCTTCTCATTTTCAACAAGTTCCTTGAATGTCTTGAATCTATCAAATTATTCTAGTTTGTTCCTCAAACATGTAACCCAAGTGTATCTTGTATAATCATCTATTAGCAACATAAAGTAATACTCACCTGTCATGATTTTAGTCCTCATGGGTCCAAAGAGATCAGTGTGAATCAGTTACAAAGACCTTGTGGTAGAATAATGCTCTTTGGTCTTGAACTTTCTCCTATCCACTTCCCATGTAAACATGCATTGCATAGAGTGTTCTCAAGTTTGGTGATTTTTGGTATGTTCCTCACACATTCCTTGGAGCTTATCTTGACTAGATTGTCAAAATTCCACAATTAATGGTCATCTAACTTTATCATGTGACACTTATCCTTGTTGATTTCCTTCAATATGTACATATTGTTTTCAGTCCTTTTAGCTTTACCTACAAGCTTACATGATTCCTTTTTTATGATCTTACACCCTTTATCATCAAAAGTTAGAGTGTACCCTTGTTTGCACATTTGGCTCACATTGAGAAGATTATGTTTAAGACCCTCAACATACAAGACATTTTTAGTTAGGGTATTTCCATTTTCTAAACTTAATGTGCATCTACTAGCAATGTTTATAGTTGTATTGTCTCCAAATCTAACTCAGCCTAATGAATTTTCTTTTATTGAAATGAACTTACTCTTATCTCCAATCATGTGGCCAGAGCACCCACTATCTGTATACCATATAATACATACATTTTGAGTGTGGAAAGTACTTTGGGCTATTTGACATCCTTATTCTACCTTTTGTTCTATCTTGTCATTCAAAAAACCTAACACCATAGCATGCTCCTTCTTGTCTCCTTTGTCATCTCCATAACCCTTCTTATCATTTGTATCTATTGGAGTGCAAACATCAAAAAATAACATTCATATATCAAGCACCAAGAATTTCAAATAACTTATTATTTGAGCAAGAGATTCTTCCCATATTGAGATATACTTCTTGTCATACTTGTGCTTCAAATATGTCGTTTAAGCAATTAGAATTACTTCACAAGGAGATTTCTTTTATATCAATTTTTAGTAGCATAGTGATTGAGAGGGAGGGATTGAATCAATCATACAAAAAAAATCTTTCATCTACCAAAACGTACATTCATCACTCAAATTAACCATTCAACATGCATTATCAATGTGAGCTTATTAGTTATCTTAGAAATCATCAAGTAACATATCAACCATCCATATAAGCACGAAACATGAGATAAGACAAGAACACTAGATATAAATTGGAAAACCCTCAAGGGGAAGAAAACTGATTGAATTTTTGCATATATTACACATCACAAAATAATTTAGTGAATCACCAACTTCATAAGGAACACCAACCCCTAATTTAGTAAGGCATCAAAACTACACTGAGCACCAACCCCAAAAGGAGGATACAACCCCGTAAGATGAATAAACACCCACATAGCCACCTAAAATTAATGATCACCTAATGTTCTTGTTACTCTAACAATTGATTGCGATCACTAGTTCATCTTTTCTCACTCAAAACCCTCTCAAACAACTCTTTCTCCTTCTTCGCTCAAACTTGCATCATATCATGTCGATTAGGTCTAATGACCTTGAAACCCTTATAATTTTCCCTTATCATCTTCTTATACTCTTCTCTAACATATTCTTGACCCCTCAAAACACTCTACACACTTCTCTCTAGCTCGTTTTCATCTATATCCTCTCCACTAGTTCAAATGAGCACATACACCTTCACTTTTATACATGACTCATCACAAACACAACCACAGGTCGGCTAAGACCATTAATTTTAGAAATGAAACTTAAAAAAATATGTACACATTCATATAAATCACTTAATTGGACCTTATATGTTGGCATAGGTCATTTACACACACATTTTCTCAAGGCTTCTCAATTACGCCTAAAATTAGGTCTTCATCTCCAACGAATGCTTCTTGGAATTTAAGGGAACATAAGGAAGCTTACCAAAATGACTCCAAAAATTCATACATGCCATAAAAAACATCTCCAAACACCTTATCCATGTACAAAAACCTCTGCAACATCATTCTTCATCATGGTACATTCCATCATGCAAAAAAACATTAACTAGGTCTCAAGCACCTAGAAATCAGTCCCAGAAAGCAAGCAACTTCTCATACCAAAACAACTTTTCAAGGAATAAATTACACATCAATATAAATATCATGATGTCAGCTTATAAAAAAATTCATTATAACCTTCAACTCATGGCACAATACCCCAAAATGCATGTAACTCTGAAACTGCTCCAACTGGGTTTTAGCCCTCAAAAACCAATCTTGAGCTCAACCAATTCTAACACCTTCAACATCACTTCCAAGCTCAACTATCACTTGTAACACATAAATTTAAACTTGATACACCCCTTCAAGCAATCAAAACCATATGTCACATGGATAATATCATCTTTGTATACCTGATTCTTAAGCCTTCTTGACACGAATAAATAGGGAAGTTTAGACCATAAGTACTTCAACATGGAAACACCTAATTAGATAAAACCAATACCTTTAAAACATCATGTCTAAAACCAAAAAAATATCCAAGCTCATAAAATACTACTCTAACATGCAAAACATCTCACACAACTTCTTACCTCCATGACTAGTTTTAGCCTTTAAGGCCAAAAGTGGTAGGGCATATTGGAGGACATGTTTCTCTAATTTTTTTCATAGAACATGTCTAAAAATTTTCATGAGAACTTAACAGACATTCCATACTTACTCTTACAATTGGATTTGCATCATGATCCTTGTAATATAATATTGTACTAGTAAATCTTCTCATAACTAGGGTTTTTATGTACTTTACTAGTTGACCTGAAGCATGTAAATACCACCAAAATGACCTTCGAGGAGTCCTATACAAATTTGAAGCTTTACATTTTATTTCCCATGCCATTTTTAGACCATAACATATATTTCTTTTCTATCACTCTATTTCTAGGGTTTTGGGATGGTTTCAAACCTACTCTTCTTCTTAACAATCATTCATAAAGCTCTGACGTCCAAATAAATCCATTCTTTCAAAAGATGATAAAAGAAACGTTGTTACTCCAAATTTTATAGTACACCACAAATATATGAAGCCTTAATAAAGAAATGATTTTCATGAAGAAATCACGAAACTTCTTGAATCCAAGATCATTCAGGAATCAAATTCCTTCGATCTTTCATTGGTTTCTATGTAAATAAAAGAAGTGAACAACAAAGAGGAAAGAAAAGGCTTATAGTGGATTATAAGATAGTAAATGAGTTTTTACATCTAGTGTAGCATCCTATCCCTGCTAAAGATGATCTAATCTCTAAAATTAAGGGATCAAAATTCTATAGTAAATTTGATTTAGAGATAAAATTATAGTAAATATTCTTAAAACTAGAAGATAAGTATAAAACGACATTTTTGGTACCTCACAAACAGTATGAATGGAATGTCCTTCAATTCAGTATCAAGAAAGCTCCATCCTTTTTCTATAAGGTGATGGATCATATTTTTGGTAAATTTTCATAGTTAGTGGTAATTTATATTGATGATAAACTAATATTCTCTAAATCTCCCAAACATTATATTGAGCATCTGAAAATATTCTATGAGAATGGATTGTGTTTATATCCTACTAAATGGAGGTTTTTCAATTAATAAATTAACTTACTGGGAATCATTGTTAAAAAAAGGATTTGTAGAAATGCAAGCTCAGATTGTATCAAGATTTAAGAATTTCTTGATCAAATTATTGATAAACTACAACAACAAATATTTTTAGGAAGTGTAAATTATGTTGTTGGATTTTATTAAAGCATTTCTATAAATAGGATTTTTCTTAACTAGAGGTTAAGAACAAATGCTCTAAGATGGACTCCTAAAATGACTCAAGTTGTATAGAGAATCAAGAATCAAGTTAAAAAATTACTGGTCATGTCATTTCCTGGAAACGGGCTAAATATTTTTGAAACAAATTACAATGAAGAATATTGGGGTGATGTTCTAAAAGAACAAATAGAGATTGGTAAAGAAAAAATTGTAGGTATGTTTTAGGTTCCTTCCAAGTGTAGACACTAAATCATGCACTTTGGGTATATTTCTAGTCTTGATCACATACCACTATTTATATGATTCCTCAGCGAGAAAAGTACTAATTGACCACTATCTTTAGCATCTTTACTTGTTTTTTGTTTTCCTTGTTGGTCTTACGTACCTTCTTTCCCAATCCAAATTTTGACACTTCAATTTTTCTGAGTTTGGACACTAGCGCCTAACCAGGATGCCAGCACCCTCATCCCCTCTAGGTGTTCCCAATCACTTTATATCTTTCTCACATCTTTTGGGTTCTTTGTAGTTGTTTGGGCATCTTATTTCTTACTAGTCATCCTTTTAGTGGTTAATTACGAAATTTAAACAATGGAATCATATAAACACAAATTTATGTGATCATAATAAATGACCAAACACTAAATATTTATTATCACCACCTAAGGTTTTATCCAAAGGCCATTACAAGAGCACTCAAGCATCCATCTAGCACTCACACAAGGGACAAGGGATTGCATTCTTCTACATACACTTCATAGGAGGGGAAGTTCATTTTTCCATGCACACATCTACTTACATTTGCTACATCTAGTTATTACTTGCTATCAAGTGCATCTTGCACAAGAGCCACCTAGGGCATGATTCTTCACACACACGCAGAACTACATGGAGTTTGAAATGTAGTGTAGTGCCTGGATCCTTAGTTCATTTCGTCAGGTGACCACTAGGGTCATTTTGACTCCCCATTTACATATTTTTTATTTTTAGGATTTGATGTGTTTTGGGGTTTTGTATGTGCTCTTTCTAATTGTAGGTTTCATGCTAGCTTGATGATCATATAGCAACATACTAGTGACAAAGAGAGAAGTTTGGTGAAATTGAAGTGACATTGTAAAAATCACTTTCTGAGGTTCTGAGAAGTCACAGACACCCAGAGGGGGTATTCAGTGCCCCAGGAACCCTTGACCCTATCCAAGCACCCTAGTCCCAGCATTTCCAGTGCTTGCACAATTTTCTAGGATCGGTTGTGATAGTCTACCTTCCTACTTCATCAATTTTCATCTCGGCACAACTTTGAAATTATTGCATATCATCTAAGTATCTTACCGTCTTTCTTACAACTAGGGTTTCATATTTTTCTAGCTTACTTGCTTGTTTCAAATTTGTATTTCATTTTCTATATTTTTGTTGTTACATATTTAGATTTAGAATTTATTTATTTTAATATTTGTTAAATCATTTGTTGAACCCCACTCTTGATTGGTCATTTGGATCCTTATTTGGCATATCATCTTCTCTATCATGGCTCCTAAGGTTCATCAAATCTCTTTGTCTCAATACTTCAAATGCATGCAGCTTGTAAAGAGGTTATTCAAAAATCCCTAGACACCATGTATATCCCTAGATATACACCACCCGCTAAAGTGACTATTATTTTTTATCGTCTATCTGATGAGTCTATTTTTTATATTCCTCAATCTAATCAACCCATCTTTGAGTCAATTCAGGATTTACATTATTTATTTCAATATAAACTTCAAGCTATGGAATCCATAATTACATCTCTAAAATCTGACATCCAACATCTTAAAGATGCTTCTCAAGATCATGTTAGTTCTTCTTCTCATCCTCATTCTATGTCTTCTACATGTTCTCATATCAGTGAGCCTCAAGTCTTTCCATTACTATATCCTCTCACATTTGATTGCAATACTAAGCAACATGATGTTCTTACTGAGATCCTTAGTCATCAATTGATCATTTTTCCAACTACTCATTGCTATTGTCCTTATCAGTTGATCAAATATCAAGGTCTCCCATTTTGCGCTTATTATTGAATCAATGGACATGATGAAAATGATTGCTATATTTTGCAACGAAGAATCAAGCATCTTGCATGTCAAGGCTTTATCTCATTTACTACATAACATTTTGTCGCATACCCATCTACAAATTCTACATCCAAATTGGATCCTAAATCTACTCCTTTTATGTATCATGAACATAATGCCATCACTTCTAATATGCCTTCTTTGGTCAGTCAAGTGTCACCTATTCAACCCACTCCAACTAAGAAACCACCTCTCAAGGTTTGTTTTTCATTACCTCCTCCTACTAATTCATCTACATCATTACCAAGTAAAACAAAGCAATCAACACCTCTTCCTCTCAAGTCTTCTACAGTGTTACCATAAAAGTAACTACTCACTAAGCAAGACAAGCAAACTCTAGTTGGCCTCTTTCAACTTCTTCTGCTCGAGGCTCATAAGCCATCACCACTTCAGTATCCAATTACTTTTTTCAAGGAAACTACTCCTTACATTGACCTACTTAGCATCGTCAACTATATCTCCATCACTTACATACTTGGGGGGCATCATGCCTATTCTCCCCCCTTGTATTGTTATCAAATGTTTCTTTCATCTCAATACTTGACACTTCGTGCTTAGTGACTAATCTTCTCTAAGAATCATTATACAATGTGTATCGTCATTACCCTATAATGCACTCTAGTTCCATGGTTCATGCTCAAATGTTGAGGGTAAAAATCTAAAATGAACCTCACCACACTCACTCACTCTCTATGTTATATGTTTTATCAATCATATCTTTCTAGCACACAATTCAAACCATTTCCTGATGATGCACTCTTGTTCTATGTTTCATTCTTGACTGTTGAGGGGGAATTTATAAATGAACCTCATCTCATGCATACTCATTCACATTCACTTGTGGGGCACATTTCTCCCATCATACTCACATGGCATGTCATTCCATCTCACTCATCCACAGCATACTACATATCTTGGTTGCACATTGTTCTTGCTTACTTGTACTCAAATGATGCACTTGATTCCTATGTTAGTTGGATACATTATATGTCATTATCCTTTCCATATACACATGTGCATTCACTTGTCTTCTATTTTTGATCACAAACTTTACACAAATCATTACATGTAGCATGGATGTTTGGCATTGTACCTTTTACCAATCCCATAGCATGTTCTTGGGGGCATCCACTTTTGTACATACTTCAAGTGTTATTGTTTCGATTTATACTACTTTTTATTCATACTAGCACACTACATCATATCAGATCATACATGCTTTGACATACATTTTATCTTTCTAACATGCTAACAGATGCTTCATGTGCAGTGTTTGTCTTATAGGAACTCTTTGCTACCATGGTTGTCTGACATCTTGTTGTCACTTTTTTTCATTGCTTTCTCTTGTATGCCATTATTTGCGAGCTATGCCATTTATCTTATGTGCACATTGTATTATTTTGGCCATTTCAGCCTTGATTGTCTTATGACATCATGAGTGATGTCCCATGTTTGTAACCCATTTCTCATGGTCTACATTGTCTTCTTGCATATTATATTCTTGCATGTTATCTTACATCTTGTCTTATAGATACATGACTATATTGTTTACACTAACACGTGTTTTCCAACCACTTTGTTTGTGGGTGCCTTGGTTTCTACCAAGAAGATTCCCTCCCCCTACATGGCTTTAGTTTCAGCACAACATCTAGTCCTCCTTTGGGTCGCATTCTCCTAGTGACATTGCATGCACCCCAAATGAGGGGGCATCATTGTGTGAAAAATTCACCCCATACACCAGTTTACAGTCACAGTTCAGCACAGTTCAGTATCAATACAATACAGTCTTTAGTCACAAAAATGGCCTATAATATGACTTGGGTCCTCAGCACATCACATTTACCAGTACTCAAACACAGACAGTAGTATCTGGGCGCCCCTAACCCTTCCTGGGAACCTATGACCAAGGGTAGTTACACATTTTTTCTCAGTTTGGTATAGTTCACAGTAGTTTACATGGCCGCTTTTACATGACAGGCACATTCCTTCAGCACTCAACATGCATGCATTACATCCTCTCTTCTATTTTTACATTGGATCGAACTGGATCATATTTACACACACCATCTGCAGTGGTGTTTATACTTCAAGAAGCAGTCAAAGGTTGGAGAATAACACTAGATGTTTCTCCCTACACTTCTTTCGTACTTGGCATAATTGGCATGAGATCGCCCAAAAAACTCACACTTAGCGCAACTAGCATGAGGTCACCCAAAAAACTCATTCTTCTGCAACATCTTCAAGATCCTTTCTATCTCTTTCACTTATCACGGATCAGGTGAACATGTTCCTTTTTCGCATTTTTACATACTTTTACACACTTTTTACACATTTTGATTGAATTTTTCATATACACATATTTGATTACTCATTTTCTCTTTTTTTAGGTCCATCCTTATGGGAATCAAAAATCACATTATTAGCCATCAAACAACATCGACAATAGGTACAACACAACATCACACATACACTTTCACCCCTAGGGTCACTTCCTCTTCTTTATCTTCCATGCTTCACTTTTATCACTCCACACTTTTTGTTTTCTCCTCGACACGCTTTTTTCCATCAATCTACATGGTTATTAGGTATGCATTTATTATCTACTTTATGTTATTGAGCATTCACTCAATAACATAAAGTGGGGGCAAATTTAGACACTAAATCATGCACTTTGGGTATTGTAGACACCTAAAATATGCTTACACTTAGAATTTCCTCTAATTTAACCAATTGATGACACATTTTCAATTAGATACTCTTCTTTCCATTCTCAGATGCCCATTTATGACACCTTCTTATTTGTATTCTTCTTGAAATCAGCGAATTAGGATAATATCTCTCTTATTAGCTAAACATTCATCATTTCAACCATTCGTAACCTCCTTAGTCCCCTCTAAATCACTTCTATTGGCTTCCTAAGCTATCTATCAATCACAAATGTTTAATCAAACTCCTCCCAACTCTCAATGAGTCTCTAATCACTCGCTAATCACACTTAACTAGCCTAAACCTAGCTTAACTAAGCCGAAAGCATGTTTATCCTAATCTAATCTAAAAGTGATTTTTGGCTTACCTTTAGTCCCACATGCACCCAAATTCCAAACTCTCCCAAGTGGAAAACTATAAATACAAGGCTAAGCCTACCCATTCAACCTTACAACTTCACTCACAACTCAATACTAAGAAAGCTTTGAGATCTCATTTGTATTATCTTTAAGCTAATTAGACATTTGATCTTAAACTTTCTCCCTCCATTGATTTTGAGTTAATAACCTCCATTTGCATCCATTAAACCAAGTTTTGAGAAAATAGAGAGAACCATATGGCCTTGTAGCCATTAATGGTTAGACCCCATTCTTAAAAGCTTGAGAACCATAAATAAATAATCACCCCTTTGATTGTTAAGTTGATATTCTTAGGTTCAATGTTTAATTAGTGATCTAAAGAGTAGAGAGTAATTTACATGTTATTTTTTGATGTTTTTGTCAAAGTTATAATGCTTGCATGTTAGTTTCCCTTGTTTGTTTCTTATCTTATGGTCCATAGATGAGTTGGAAAAGCTTTGAGGTTCTTTAGCCTCATTCCATAGCTTTTACAACTCTTCCTTGTTCACATTTGGCATGCTCGATGGGACTTTTAGTCCATCCTCCATTAATGGAGGTCTTTTAGTTTTTAATGTCCATTTTTAATCATTTTTTATGCTTTCTAGGGTTAAAAGGCTTGCCTTTTAATGGATTCCATGATTTAAACAAGCTAAATCTCCCTTTTGCTTAAGCATTTAATGGGTTCAAGATAGAAATATGTTAACATGATCAATAACTAACCTGTTTGATTATTTAAGTTTTCATTTCTGTGAATTTTCAAATTTTTGCAAGGGTACGCGCCGGTGTCCTGAATGGAGGCGTCTTCATTAAAACCCTAGCGCACATGTCAAACTAGTTGTGCACCTGTCTAGTCATATTTTTTACTGACAGGTCATGTACAAAGGGCCACGTACCTGTCAAACTGTCAGTGTGTTCATTAACTATCACACATACCCGTGCCTCTAGACGCACAGGTGTATTTTTGGCATACTATGTCGATTCATCTTTTGGCTTGCAAGTGAATCTATCGAGAAGGATGTGTCTTCGTTGAAACCCTAGTGTACGTGTCTCTCAGTACAAGCGGGTGTTGGACCTTACTGTCATAAATTGTTGTCATGCGCACACGTTGGTCTGGGCGCGTATCCACTGGCTGGGATGCGCATGTGTCATTCTGGTCACGCAGGAGTCTGAATTAAAAATTAGAATTTCTCTTCGAGCTGTAAGATCATTTTTTTTTAGTTTTTCTGGTTGTTCACAAGTTCTAACAAGTTATTGCATGTTTCTTTTTGAATTTATTTGACTAATGTAGTTTAAATGTTTCATTTTCTTAGTTAGAAAGATATTTTCAAAGTGTGTATGTTCTTCCCTCACACCTTCTAGGTGATCTTGGGGATCAAAAACACTTCTAAAAACATTCTTTTCATTCAAAAACACTTACTCTAGGCTTCCTAAATGGATTGATCTTTAGAAATTGGTTAAAACGAACTCTAACTTTTTGCAAAAACACTTAAAGTATTTTCCATAAAGCTTATTTTAGTTGAGTCCTTGCATTGTGTATGCTCTTCCTTCACAACTCTTTGGTGATTTTAGGAATCAAAAGCAACACACAAACTCTCTTTCTTGATATCATTATCTATTGTGGAAAATTACTAACTCTTTAAATGTAGGGCCTAACGTTTGTCAAATAAAGGAGTTGCAAAAAAGAAACCTTCTAAACACGTGTTTTCATACAGGTTTCCAAATGATGTGCTACTTAAAATCACATTAAGTTAAGCAAGATAAAAGAACACACCACTTCACATTACATTGTATTGTAGGTTTCGGAAAATGGTACATCCCTATCCACTCAACTAGAACATAACCCCTTTGGCATAATGCCTTAAGCTATAACAATGGGGGTGGTTCTAGGAACCTTAAAGTAATCCTTTGTTGAGTAACCTCGTGGATGAAATAGGAAGTGCTCCAACTTACCCAATTGACTAGATTTTACATTGCAAGTTAGAGTCAAAGTTGTCTGTATCGCGACCCCAGTGACGATACAATTGAACGCACTAGTTTCTCATTGTATCATAAGGGGATAAAGTAAAGTTGAGATACTCCCAAACTAGTCAAAGTGACTCTTTGGGTAAATTGAGCTCGCATTTATACAATTTGTGACACCTAGTTGAGTGAAATGTTTTAGGAAAGCCATATCTTCTTGGAGCCCACTTTGCTAGTCCATTATCGTGTCTTGTCTAGCCTTCATGAAGTGACGACTTACTTGGAGTCTAAACCTTGTTTTTCAAACAAGGAAAAGACCCCACTAAAGTTAGATCTAAGTGTCACTCATCATGAAGTTCATGATGTATTACTAGCTTGGTTTCAATCTCGCTTAGGACGAGGCGGATGAAAACTTTACAA